>WXVQ01000068.1:0-95114 GCA_013372465.1 Nitzschia sp. Nitz4 | reverse complement strand
GTGTGGGCTGCCGTGTCAGCGGGGCAGTGGGACCATTTGTTTACATTTCCCACTGGCCAAGATGTGCCAGACCCCCCCCCCCGGAGGAGGACAACGCCGAGGAGGACGAGGAGGAGGACAAGAACAAGAACAATGAAGAGGACGATGATGAAGAAGAGCTCGTTGGTGAAGAGCTCATCTTGATGACCAAATATGGCGCGACAAAACGGGTCCGTAGGAGATTGTATGGCACTGTTATTGCATCGGCTCCCAACAAACATTGGACAGTGTTGTGGGATGAGGTTTTCATAGCTGCCAACCACCAAACCAACACGCTCAGATTCGAGCACAAACCACCACCAATTCCTGGAGAAACTGGTAGGGCAGGTGGATATAAGGAATGTGGATATGTAGACGCCATCATCGAGCTGATGTACGAAGGCAAGAAGAAGGACCTGCTCCAGCGCAAGGAGTTTCTCCTCGACTTGATCCGTGGCAGCGAGTCCCATTATGTTCAAGACCAAGATGGAATTGACAAGTTCTTTGCAGAGAACTTGGAGGAGGAAGTTCTTGCCACGTCGTCCAAAGCTTTTGTTGATGGGACTGGTATCCGCCCTGATGCCTTTGCAACCCCTGAGGACATGATGGAGGAAGATGATGTTTCGTTCCCTCCTCCTGAAATAGACCCTAACGAAACGATTCTTCTTGGTGATGACCATCCTGAAAATGACGATGACGACCGAGATCCTTATGATGATATCCTACTGCAAGTCGGGGGGAGAGAACAAGAAGAAGAGGAAGAACTGGTGGACGAGGGTGATGACGACAAGAATGATGAAGATGGGCAGGATGATGACAGTGACACTGAAGTCGAGGATGAAGAAGAGGAGGAAGAGGATGACATTGTGGATGGGGACGACGAGGCGGAAGACCCAAGGAGATTCTACTTCCCAGAGGCTTGGTTCGAATACATGGAAACAAAGGAAGATCTCATCGGAACCAAGGTTGTGGCAGCCAACAAAAAGATTTCGGTTACTTGGAAGGTTCGGCCAGACATCAATCCCAATGATGCATCCTTACGACGAGAATACCTTGCAAAAAGGGTTGCCGGCCTTCAGCGCCACCAACAGCAAGAGGAGGAGGAGGAGCATGAGGATGGTGTGGAACAACAAGAAGAACGACGACAAGAAGAAGCACCAGATGAATTCAAAGAGGTCGGCGTTGCTGGGTTTGACTTCCGGTTCAAACCCATTAAAACCAAGGGGTCGAAGAGNGACACCATCACATTTTGGTGCAACAACACTTCCGCAACAGCAACAAACATTGCATACGACAACAATTGCAGCTGCTCAATGTCAGGGTAGATCGACACAATGCAGAGCTCAGAAAGACAGCAAGGAGTTGTGCAAGCACCCCAAGGTTCACACAAAAAATCTCTGAGAAGGAGTTCTTTTCGTTCTTTGGTTTGTTGCTTGTCGCCCGAATCTTTGGGAGACCTGGTGGGAAAATGTGGGATCGTCAGGAACCTGAAGGGATTGATGTCATGATCGATGCCACGCGATGGATGCTCAAGAGTCGTTTTGAGCAGATCCGAGAACAAATGGCTTTTGTTTTTGCAGATCCCATCAAAGGAAGGACTCGCAAGGACCCTTGGTGGACGGTGGCCAAGGGAATTGAGGGTTACAACGAAAATCGCATTCGAGTGGTGAAATCCTCGTCTATTAAGGTGGTCGATGAGTCAATGTCCGCATACAAGCCAAGGACATCACCAACTGGGACACTCGACTTTGTGTCCTGTGTTATTCGCAAGCCAGAACCCATTGGTACGGAGTTCAAAGTGACCAGCGACTCAAAGACTCACCTTATTTTGCATTTGGAGTTGCAGAAGGGCAAAAAACGTATGGCTGATGCAAAGTATACAAAGAAAGTTCGGTTGTCTACAGCAGCTTGTGTGTTGCGGATGATTGGATCCACAAAGAGACCCTATCGAACGAAGCCAGCAGATGATGGTGTAGCAGAAACATACATTGGAGATGCATGGTTTGCATCCGTGGAGGCAGCAGTGGCCTGTCAAAAGCTGCAGGGCGTACACTTCATTGGGGTAGTGAAAACAAACTCAAGTGGTTATCCGAAGAAGTTTCTTTTTGACACTATGAAAGACTGGCCAGCCGGCAGTCACCTAGTGTTGGAAGCTACAGTACAGGGCGTTGAATGTCTTGCTATCGGTTACAAGTATAAGAAAAGGAAAGTCATTTGTTTCATTGCCACAAAGGGTGCTGGGCACACAGGTAATGGTACAATGTACGAGGCGAAGTGGAGGGATGCTAACGGCAATACACGAAGCCGTCCAGTGCTCCGTGTTGAGAAATGTGAGTCTTTTGAACAACCAACTAACGACGGACAGACGAAAGAAGGAACCGCTGCCACTGATACTCAGGACAAGCAAGGAGCGGCCGCGAAGAAAGTGTCCTGGGCAGACGTAATCAAAGGAGCACACAAATTGTAATTTATTACAACAATCCCGTTACCACCTACCAACTTTGTATCGTTCGCAGTGGTAGACCATCTTGTATTGACTGATTGTCAACACGTTGTTCCAGACAGAACAAAAGAAGCAAGGTTATCTTTGTTTTCGTTCTGACTTAACACTAGATCCAACATTGTTGTAATAAATTACAATTTGTGCTTACCTCTTACCCATTACTGTATGGACGACGTTGATCGACTGATCAGCCAACTCAAGCAACTAAAACTAGAAAGGACAGCTCTCGAGAACCAAGAGGCAAACCTATTATCTCGACTCGACGAAGCTTACAAACGCAGAGTCACTAACAACCCAGCCATCGGAACAAGAGTACAAGTCATCAACCCTCCCCCATCCTCACCTCCTGAGGACAGGTTCGGTACCGTCGAGAAAGTCACTCCCAAGTTCGTACATATTCGAACAAACTCAGGAAAACTCGTGAGGAGGGCGCCACACAACGTAAAGTATGTCAGCTCCTCCTAATAACCAAACCACCAGTGGGAGTCAGACCAACCAACGCAATAGAGGCAAGACTCGCAACGACAGAACCCCGAACAACAAGACCAGCATTCCCTCTTTCGCCGGTGCAACCCCAGAGATGAATGGTAATGTCTTCATGGTCTTCGCTGAACGCAAAGATCCTAAAGCTTTCACCAAAACTATGGAGGCACTTGCAGACTACACAGTCAAGAACCTCAAGCATGCTGGAGACGTAACCACACTTTTCAAGAATTTCGAAACGCCTGAGGTACCCAAGCCAACCGAAATTGACGTCGAGAAAGCTTCTTACCTCGATAAACAGATCTTTGAACAGGATATCCGCAATTATTGCAACAGGAGAGATCGACTCAAGGACAACCTGTCTAACCTATACGCAGTAATTTGGGGACAGTGCAGCGAAGCCATGAAAGCTAAGCTCAAGTCCGAGAAACTGTTCACTGTCAAGGACTCCGAGAAAGACTGCGGATGGCTCCTCACCACTATCAAAACCATCTCTTTTGATTTCGACAGTCACAAAGACCCTTTTCAAGCGCTAACCGAAGCATACTGCGCCGTATTCAATTACAGACAAACCCCCAACGAATCAGTCAGCGAATATCTAGACGTGTTCCGCACCAAAGTCGAAGTCCTCGAGCACTACGGAGGTGGCCTCGGCACCGACACCGGATCCATCGAAGCCGCCACCACCGAACTAGTCGCCGACTCCAATCTCTACTCCAGTTTCCCCAGTGCTACCGAATATGCCAAAAGCCGATTCAAAGCAATGCTGTTTCTACAACAGACTGACCGCAGCAGATACCAAGCACTCCTGGATGAGCTCAGCAACCAGTACACCAGAGGAAACAACCAATACCCTACCAGCCTCACGTCAGCTTTTGACATGGTGTCCTCATACAAGATTCCTACCAATCGCCAGTCCAAAAAGTCCGACTCATCCACCCCAACTCCTACTGCCACTAATCCTACCAACACCGCTAACCCAGCGGTCATGTTCGCCCAGACAGCAACGCCAGTTCCGACCGCTGTTCCAGCAAACCACATCCCTACACCAGGTCCTCCTAACCCCGAATCATCCGTTCCTACCGCACTTGATCCAACTGCACCACCAGTGCCCGGAAACGATGAAGTTCTCCATCCAAGGACCACATGCTACCGCTGCCGCGCCATGGGCCATTATGCCGATCGATGCCCCACCATGGGTGTCCAACTCTTTCAACACGCCTCCATTGTGCCAGGCTCTGCTCTCATGTTCACTCAGCATACTACCACTAACAACCCAGTGTCCATTCCTCCCTCGTGGGTACTCCTGGACAGCCAGTCCACTGTCTCCGTGTTCCACAATGCCAACCTCCTCCAGTCCATCCGGGAAGCCCCCCACCATCTCAACATCCACTCCAACGGCGGCTACATTACCTGCAAAATGATTGGTGACCTCCCCAACTTCGGTCCGGTTTGGTACTCCCCCCACTCTATCGCCAATATTCTATCTCTGGCCGATGTACGTCGTCTCTGCCGCATCACCATGGACTCGGCTGTCGAACCTGCCATCACCGTACACAAACGCGACGGTTCCACCACCAAATTCGTTGAATACGAGTCTGGCCTATACTTCTTCGACACTGCCTCGTCTAGTAGTAACCCTACTAGTCTACCCATCGCACCCTACTCCCTTCTCCATACCGTAGCCGACAACCAAGCAAAGCACACGCCGCGAAGTTGAAGGAGCGAATCTAGCCCGTGTCCTACACCGCAAACTAGGACGTCCAGCCCAGCAAGTTTTCGAATCCATCCTGGCCAAAAACCTCATCAGAAATTGCCCAGTCACCGTCGATGATGCCAAACGAGCCATCATCATCTACGGACCCGATGCTGCCACAATCAAGGGCACTATGACCAAACACAAACCGACCGCTGTACAAACAAACACTCACGTCTTTCTCCCTGATTACATCATGGAGCATCATCGTGACGTAACCATATGTTTGGACCTATTCTTTGTTCACGGTCTCCCCTTTCTTCACAGCATATCAAGAAAACTCAACTTCCGCACCGTGGCACCACTTGCCAGTCGACACAAGCAATCGATACTAAAAGAAACCAAGGCCCTACTGTCCATCTACGATTCCCGCGGTTTCAACGTCACCGACGCACACGCCGACAACGAATTCAAATCCATTGCACCTGATTTTCCCAATATCAAGTTCAACATTGTAGCAGCTGATGACCACGTACCGGAGGTAGAACGCTCCATACGAACCATCAAAGACAAAGTCAGAGCCACCGTCCACGGACTCCCATACAAACGAATGCCCCGCCTTATGATCCGACACCTCGTAGGCTACGCCGTCTCATGCATCAACATGTTCCCCGCCAAAGAGGGAATTTCTGACACCCTGAGCCCCACCACGCTACTCACCGGAAGTCCCAATCCAGACTACAATCAACTAAAGTTGGAATTCGGCAGTTACGTACATGTCTTAGAGCCAAACGATCCAACCAACACGACCAAAAGTCGCACGGTGGGAGCGATAGCCCTAACATCCACCAGAAACCAACAAGGAGATTACTATTTCATGTCCCTAGCCACCGGCGAGCAAATTGTGAGGCACAAATACACTGTCCTCCCCATCACCACCGAGGTTATCAACAAGGTTGAGCATTTTGCAATTGCACAACAACAGCCCATCATTGCCAACACCGGACTACTGTTTGAATGGGAACCCAAGGTCCCCATACTCGACCCAGAAGACAATGATAACGAAGAGACATCAGCAGCCCGCGCCCCTGCTGTCACCAGAAACGAAGGAGCGCAAGAAGCGCCAGTAAATGAAAACATCATTACAGAGCAAGGAGCGCAAGAAAATCCACAGGCACCAGAACATCAGATAGCTAATGACCCAGAGAACCTGGGGGCCGATATACAGGGAAACCTCATCGAAGATGAAGAACGACCAACGGCACAAGAAGCACTAGACGAAGAAGGCAAGGATGCCAACCAAGATGATAACAACGAAGAACCACCAATTACACAAGAAACTCCAGAAGAAGGCGAAGATGTCAACAACCTCGATGATGGCAATGATGACATCGATGTCAACGCCCCAGAGCCCGAAGAAGAACATGTCCCCGCAGCAGCCATCCTAGGAGCACCTCAAACAGTCCCCGAAGAGGCCATCGATGATCATATGCCTGCTCCTGAAAATGAAGAACTCCTCAGTACAGCATTGCCGGACACGGAACAGAGGGATGGTACAGAATCCGGTCGAGTGTTGAGACCCAATAGAGAAAGAACGTACAATCATCTTTTTGATGAGAATGCTTTTCAATTCACACAACTGGGCTCAAAAGCCGCTAACACCGATGCATGCACCAAACTGGTAGCATACCTATTCACACAAATGTCAGCCAAAGCTGGGATTAAGAAACACGGGAAGGCAGCCCTGGACGCTCTTTTCAAAGAGTTCGCCCAACTAGAAGACCAGTCTGTTTTTGAAGCTGTTGATGCCTCCTCACTAACTCACCAGCAGAAAACAGCAGCCCTACGATTGGTAAATTTAATCAAAGAAAAGCGCAACGGAATCCTCAAAGGAAGAAGTTGTGTTGATGGCAGCTCCCAACGCACATTATACTCCAAGGAAGAAACAACGTCGCCAACCCTATCTGCACAAGCGTTCCTATTGTCTCTGATCATTGACGCCAACGAAGGCAGGGACGCTGCCACGGCCGACGTAGTCGGTGCATATTTGAATGCTTTCATGAAAGACTACGTCCTCATTAAAGTGACTGGACAAATTGTCGATGTCATGTGCCAAGTGAATCCAAAGTACAAACAGTTCACCGCCGTCGAAAAAGGAAAACAAGTGCTATATGTGAAACTCATCAAGGCCCTGTACGGGTGTGTCAAGTCGGCTTTACTATGGTACGAATTATTTGCTTCTACACTGACAAATTTAGGTTTCGAACGCAATCCGTATGAACCATGCGTCGCCAACGCAAGCATAAACGGCAGCCAATGCACCATCTGCTGGTACGTTGACGACATGAAAGTGTCTCACGTCGACCCTGCCGTAGTCAGCGACATCATCCAACAGATTGAAAAACGTTTCGGAAAGATGACGGTAAAACGCGGAAAAGTGCACGAATTTCTCGGAATGACATGCACTTTCAACGACGATAAGACAGTGTCCATCAATATGTCTCGATACCTGCGCGAAGCCATCAAAGCTTTTGGAGAAGATGTGTCCACAGCAGCGACCAGTCCAGGAGGCAAGAACCTGTTCACGGTAGATGAAACATCACCGCGTCTCAATACTGACAAAGCTGATCGTTTCCACAGCATCGTTGCCAAGCTACTATACATATCTCAACGTGGCCGCCCCGACCTGGCTCCAGCCACTGCTTTCCTGTGCACGAGGGTGGCCAAGAGTACTTCTCAAGATTGGGGCAAGCTCAAGCGTCTCATGCAATACATAAATGACACAATCGACTTGAATCTCACTCTCGGAGCAGATAGTCTCTCCTCCTTCACAACTTGGGTGGACGCGGCATATGCCGTGCATCCAGACATGAAAAGCCACACAGGCGGCACAATATCGTTGGGTCGGGGGACCCTTTTCCACAGGTCCTCCAAGCAGAAGCTTAACACCAAGAGCTCCACAGAAGCAGAACTCGTAGGCGCCAGCGACTATCTGCCGCATGCCATATGGACCAAACATTTTCTTGAGGAACAGGGATACATCATCAATGAAGCAGTCTTTGCGCAAGACAACCAGAGCGCCATAAAGCTCGAGAAGAATGGATGGGCCTCCGCAGGACAGAAGTCGAGACACATCAACATTCGATATTTCTTCATAAAAGACCGCACGAAGGACGAGGGAATCACCGTGGTCTACTGCCCCACTGAGTCGATGCTGGCAGATTTCTTTTCGAAGCCATTACAAGGGTCCCTGTTCAAAAAGTTCCGAGACGTGATCCTCGGGCACAAACACGCCAAGACCTTGTTGTTGGTTGAGNAAGTTGCATCACTTGTTTCAAAGGCAACAACAACAACAACAGCAACAACAGTTGGAGTGGAAGCAAGTCTTGTTTTGTATTTTGTGTCGATACGACATGATTCAAGGAGCAGGATTACAGGCAGGAGTGCCGGGCAAAGTCATGGATGTCTTGATGGAAACCTTGGATTGTCGTATGGAATGCTTTGCAAGTCCCTTCAATTGTCGATATGGACAATATGCGTCTGCCTTTGGATTGGATCGGTGTTTGGGTAGTTTGGGAAGTTTCTTTGCTTTGGAGTTGGAGGAAGGATGTTTCCAAGCAAACCCACCCTTTTGTGAAGCCTTTATCAAGCGCTTCAATCTACGCATGTTGCACCTGCTACAAGTAGCGCAAGACAACCACAAGTCTCTCATGTTTGTTGTCATTGTTCCCACGTGGAAAAAGTCTGCCGCCTATCAATCCTTGTTGGACAATACCTTTCTCATACATCATTTGCAATTGCCACAAGGCAAACATTGGTATACCGAAGGTACCCAACATCGACGCAAGGCATCCTTTCGTGTGGCATCCTTTGATACCAGTCTTCTCTTTTATCAAACCACAAACGCCCAAACCAAATGGGATATTGTCTCTTCTACCGCGGAAACTCTATCCTTGTTACAAGAGGCCTTTTGCCAAGATCCTGGACAAATGATCAAACAAGCTTCATCGGTCGTCGTCGGTAGGGACAGTAGCAGCAATACAACATTGGAGCCCAATCCCAAGAAACGACAACGACTTGCCAAGGATTCTGCTTCTTCTCCTCCTCCTCCTCCTCCAAAGGTACAAGATGTTGTCCCCGAACCAACGACACCATCAACGACACCTCAACAGGGCAAACGAAAACGAAAACAACCCAAGAAGAAGAAATCCTCCAAGAGAACTAGTATATTGGCGTCCAACAATCCCAAGGAAGAGAGTCAAGCACAACTGAATCTCTTGGCGTCTTTGGGTCTATCCTCGGACAAGAAGAATGACTCGTCACAAACCATACGGTAGTGGATTGTACAAATAAAAACCCATTGGAACTTGCGATCAACAATACTAGGTGTATTGTACTATTTATTCTAGACAAATCACACGGTAGTCCTGCTGTAACTGTGAGACCATTCTTTTTAGAATCATCCAAGGATATCACACCCACACCCACACCCACACCCACACACATATATACTAGCCAACGAATCATTAACGAATCATTAAACAATACCCGGAATGAATCGATAGGGTACACGTTTCTTGTATTCGTCCCAATCGGCACCATATTTGGCTTGACACATTTCATCATCTCGTGTACTCCGATGAATGAGCAAGACTGCAAAATAGACTGCATAATAGTAGGGAACGATGCTGTCGAAACCGCAAAGAAGACAATAGGTCAGTCCCATGATATAGTCTCCCGTGTAGTTGATCTTGCGGGCCATGCCCCACCAACCACTGGTCAAGAGACGGGTCCCACGTTTCGTTTGGAGATAGGTGAGGTGCGCCACGGCAGGATCGTTGGGATTGCGACGAAAGACATCCTTTTGTCCATTGGCACCACGGAACATGTAGAATCCCAACAAATATATGACCACAACCAAGGTCAGCATGGGAAGACTCAAGTGAGGATCATGGTTCACGAGATACTTGGCATTGACTGTGTAGGTGAAGGGAACCCAAGCCATGTCTCCAAAACACAACATGAATCCAAAACCATCAGTGGTAATGTCCATAGTGGTTAGGATAGCCCTTTCCTGATAGAGGGAATCCCATACATAAAAGGCTTGGAATCCATTCAAGAGCCACATACTCCCCGAGACGTATCCTTGTACCTGTCGTTGTTGTTGGAGGCAAGCATAGTTGAGCAAGACCCATCCAATCAAACCGGGACGCAGTTCACAAAACTGTTTCCAATCCAATTCGAGAGAACAGAAAGGAACTTGGATACGTGGATTAAGTTCCCGACCCATCCAAAAGTCATAGGGGAGACTTCCTGAGTTGCCACCCTCGGCAAGGATCTTGTTGGGTTGGAAACTTCCCACATAGAAATAGACGGACAAGAGAAAGGTCCAAAGATTGGCCATCCATGCCAAACAATCATAATAGGCAAACAGGTATTCATTCAAAGGGAATCTAGACACGAGTACTCCAATCACAACGACCCAAAACGTGGCATGGCCATTCAATTTGTAGGGCAACCGAAGTTTGTCATTGCCCAACACTGGAGCTCCCTGGACGACAGGACCTGGCAAGACTGCCCATAACAGGACAAAGACAAGGAAATACGCCAATAATCCCAAACCACATTGGAACAACAACATGAAATCTTGGGTGGGCAACAAAATCTCTGGAATATTGTTCCATTGCAATTCCACAAATCCAACTTGACTCCAACGAGACAAGAACATGACGAGCACGGGGAGAATCACTACACTGACTCCTCCACCAATCGGGCCTCCAAATTCATAGTGAAACTCTTCTTTGCCTTGCTGATCTTTGGATGCCATGGTGATGATGATGGTGATGTTGCTGATGAATGGACGATGCCACGTCGTTCGACACAAAGAATGGCGGATACGGTGTATGCATGTGTACTGTTCATTCGGGACTCGTATCACGAATCAACGGGAGACCTGCCATGGCACCATGATGGGACCATGGAGGATCGATTGTCTCCTCAACGCAATAAACCAAACCTACCTACGGGTAGGTAGTAGTCCTTGAAGGTAGAACGAGGAGACAAGATACAGCAGTACAGGTCCCAAGAGACAATACACCATTGCAACACCAAAGGATGACACCACAAATTTTATTAATGCTCTATCTACGACACAAAGTACCAACTGGTAACACAACAATGCTACCGGTAGTCTAGTGATATGCTTTCTAAAAAAACTTGATTCCATCTTCCGATGACGTTTCTCCATTGAAAATAGTACACTTTCCTTCCTCTTCCAAAATGTTCAAGGCTCGTCGCAACAATTCCTCGTCCAAACCTTGAAAGGACATTCCATGAACATCTTCTCCACTGTGCAATTCGTACATGGTACAAACACTCCCAATTTGTCCATTTTGTACGGCCCATTGATAAATGTCCGTGGCCAACTCGTCGGGCTTTCTCCACAAGACACGACATTGGGTTTGGGCTTCATCCAACCATTCTCCATTTCCCTTGGCTACCAAATCCTGCATTACCGCCGTAATACCTTCTTGCGATAATGATCGACTAATCTCATGATTAGTCCACAAGGGACACTCATGGACAACCAAGGTTTTGAGTTTGTGTTGCATGTGAAATTGGACAATCAAATCCCGCCATAATGTCAATTGTTTTTCTCGGGTCTCCAAAACGGGCTGGATCGTAAAGAAGGGAGGGAACGAATAAAAGTCTGGATACTGCTCAACGAGACGTAGTACCGGTAGTAATAATAGTAATAGCAATAGTTGGTGCAAGCAAGATTGTGAGCAAACTATCCCGGACAACATGACAATCCTGGACAACAAGTACTGCTACTGCCAACAGTAGGATTCGAACTATAACATTTGTACAAAGAACAGTGCATTTTCACATCTCTGGCTTTCATGCTTTGCCGTACCTCAAACGTAGACATTCTCTCTTTCAACAAGGGGTGACACGAGTACACAAGGTGTTGGTTGGTCCAATATAATGCAACCCAATCTAATCCAATCCAATCCAGCGGCAATGTCATGAACAGGAGCAGCAGCAGCCCTGGTTCCTGTCTTGGTTGGACAGTACGAAACTAGATATGGTACTAGTGTACGTATTCTTGCAATCCTACCTACTTAACCTACACTGCTCTGCATATGAGGACTGCAACAAAATTACTGACCGTGGAGTTGGTGATCAAACTTAAGTTCGTTTTCTGCACCTGGGATGACATGAGTGGCGCTGTTTGGGCCCTCATAGTTTGCTTTTAAATACAAAACGAAGCAGGGCGGAATCGCATCCCATCTCCTAAGCAAGCGAACCTCCACGCACCACGATGGACGCCGCCACCACCAGCCTTGTTGATGGCTTCTACTACTACTCCTGGCATGGGTACCGGTATCTGCTTTATATGATGATGAGAGACTTGGACGAACCGTTGCGGGTGGCGGTGACGACGGTGGTGGCTGGTGGCTGATTGGATTTGCGTTTGATCTTAAATGGAGTTCCCCGAGATAGTAGTGGATGCGAAAAAACTGTATACCTATAATGTTCACTGCGACAATGCGAACAATTTCGACTTCTATTTGTCGAGCTGCCGGAAGAATGGTTCGTTCCGTCATTTATATACCTATGATGTTCAGCCATGGAATTTCAACGCCAGCCACATTTTTAAAGGTTAAATCATGACTATTTGTACGTGTAATACATCACCTGGTAATGAGATTACTATGTGTCAACAAAGGGTTTCACGCCAGTTTAGCTTTTTCGCGCTGTGAACCGACAGGATAAACAATGTAGAAGGCACAACCATCATCGTCTTGAAAAGTACACCAGCAAAAGTACACCAGCGTACGCGGACTCAAACGTCAACACTGTCTGAAACACAGTTTTGTTGGTACATGGACCCCCACTCTGGTGGGCAGACAGCATTGTACAAAACGATTCTGAAAGAGATCGTTCCAAAAGGTATGATTTGTCGATGGTATCGTCGTTGTTACTTGAATGGTGTAGAATCAATGGCTGAAAATGCCCGGAGGAAGAAAGTTCCGCAGCACCTCTGGGTAGCAAACGCCACTACTTTTTCTGGTTCTGTTGTCCCCAACCGTGCTCACATGTTGCATTCGAAGTAACTTTCTTGAATAGGAAGCATGACAGATAGCGACGATGATGGGCAGCGGGATGAAGCACAAGACCCATCCCCACACAATTTGGAAGACGAAGGACGGAGAAGAAGACGCCCTGGGTTCAATCCGAGGCAGATCAATACAGAAGGAATGACAGAAGAAGAGAAGCAAGAACTGGAACGTAGACGATTATCCAGTCGATTGAGTTCGAGACGCAGCCAGGAGCGTAAGATACAACGAATCGAGTTTTTGTACAAGAAAGCAGAGGAGCTGCGGGGTCACAACAGGCAGTTACATCGCGAAAACATGTTGCTGGAAACGTCCCTCAAGTTCGTCAAGGGAACATTGCAGCAAGCAAAGCGTGGGAATGCTTCTGTGCCTGTTCCCAATCTACCGATTGATGTACAAACATTCCTGGCGAACCAACAAAGAGCCATGATTGCTGCTGTTGGTGGCACTCCTGCTCCTCCTAGTGCAGGTACCACCAGTGGGACCGGGGGAGAAGGAGGCACGTTTCACCAACATCCTCCGGGAGTTATGCTACCGCAACGACCGTCTTCTGTGGCCTCAACGTTCCCCGCTGCACCAAATCCACAATTAGATCAGCTCCGGCAACTGTTGCTACAAAACATTTTGTCGGTGCCAGCAACTCAAGGGATGAATCAAAGTCAACTCATGCAACTTTTGGGGACCTCCGTTGGTGGGGAAGACGCGAGTACTGCGGGCAGCAGCATCACGAGCGCTACGAACCAGCAGCAGCTACCAAGTCAAGCTTCTTTGGTTGCCGCTGCTCCAATGGCGCTTGATTCTACGACTCTAGTGCAGCAGCAAGATCAAAAGATTGCCTCGCAGTCACAGCTCTTGAGACCAGATGATAGTACTTCCAGTACTACCGTTGCAGCCGGACCAACTGCGGGTGTTGATACCACCAGTCCAAGTAGTAGCAAGCAAGAGGCACCAAAGGATCCTCCTCGTCCTCCGCCATTGGATCCGCATCACCAAGATCTTGTTCAACGCCTCTTGGGAGCCATACGGAGAAACCAACAGCAGCAAGCGCCTCCAGCTACTAGTAGCCTTGCTGCACCCCCCAATCGCTCCCCTACAATGACACCGTTCACTACTACTACTACTACTGCTACTGCTACTACTACTGCTCCTGTTGGTGTTGGAATGGCATCGAATCACTCGTGGCTACTGTCTCAAATATCCTCTGCTGTGGGACAACAACAGCAGCAGCACCATCCGCCAACGCCAATGACAAGAACCACAGGATCATTGCTTAGCGGATCGCCGCATTCTTCTACTCGTCCTACTACCCCTGCCGCATCAGCGGCGACAATGCCTTCCTCCTCGCCGCAGCCCACACAAATGGATTCTTCGACTGCGCTAGTAAGGTTACTACTACAACACATGGGAGGACAACAACATGTTCAAGGAGCTTTGACTGGTGGTGCTGCTGCTGGGTCCGCTACTAGCAGCGCCACATCAAGCGGGCTGAACTATCACTTTCCGCGACAAAGTTCGTTGGGGCAGCAGCAAGGAGGGGCACCACCCGCAACGGCGACACAAATACCTCTCACTATGACCATGTCGAACTCACACAGTGATGAGATGTCTTTGCCTCATCGGCCCCAACAACAACAGCCGACAACGGGTGAGGCACTGCCGTCCTCACCCGCCGCCACTTCCAACGACTTCTTCCAAGCTTTCTTACTCGGGCAGCTTCAGAGAGCCGGGGCAACTCAGAGTGGCGATGCGTCTGTGCTACATCGGCCCCAACGACAACAGCCGACAACAAGTGAAATCAGGCTACCGTCACCCGCGCCCACTTCCAACAACGACATCTTCCAAGCTTTCTTGCTCGGGCAGCTACAAAGAGCAGGAGCATCTTCAAGAGGGGAGCCTTCCTCCACTTCTACTACTGCTGCTTCTGGGGGTTTGACTGCAGATACTACTAGCTACCTGCAACATGACAGCGGCAATGGTTCGTCCGGACACGACGAGGTTCGCATGAATGTGGATGATGGTTCGACTCGAACCGGGGATGCCAATAAATCAAACAGTTTGTAATTACCTCTCTTTAGATAAATGGCAAAGTTCTGTACAGTGTAAAATGCTCCTGCTATCAGGTACTACCGGTACCAGTTTTCTTCTTTCGTTTTGGAGGAATCGCCTACTTTGGATAGAAGCTCTTTTCTAATGGCGTCGCAGCACTCTACTTCAAAACAAGTACCGGTAGTAGTCATGCAGAATAGTAGATAAAAGGTATATGTAGCTCCTCCTGGCACTTCTTGAACCTCAACAACAAGAGAGATGCTGCTGTAATGGATGGGGGGTCCAGAACGGGACCAGTTTCACTTCTCTCCGCATGACCTGGCAGCAAGGGGTTGGTGAATTTCACGCCCTTCTTGGAGGCGGAGGCGCATTTCGCGCTCTGACTTGCTCATCATCATTGTCATAATTTCCATTGTAGATGACCAAAAGGACCCTGCAAGTACGTCAATACAAGATCTCCCGCTGATTGTGTTTCAACTTACCAGTGGGATTAAGTGCCGATTTTTCCCTTCGCTGTACGGATATCATTCAACAAAAGAACTTTTAATATTTGGAGATCAGCAAGAAGAGAAAGTGCCTTCGAGCTTGGATTTAATATCAAACCGTTCCATACGATTGAAGGATTGCCATACTGTTGTCCGATTGAGAAATCTACAGTTTGCGATGCATCCGACGAACACAGAAACCCAACGGATGCGTGATCATATGTCACAACCTCTATTGGAAGGTCAGAACCGCTTGAGAAACAAGACATGTCTCTCATAGTCATGCGTGTTGCTTCTCAGGTGTCAGCGCATCATTGGAATCGCTTCTTCAAGTACTATGTAGTCAAGCTGTTAAATACTCTACTCAACCGGACTGAACCAACTTTCCCTTCGTCATGAAATGAAATGAACGCCAGAAGGTGTCCACCTCATGGACTCATCACGTTATTTTAGGTTCCAAACGACACTGAGGCAGACTAGTAGTTCGGTTACGACCGCATGGCCAGAATAAAGACTTTTTTGTATACAACCACAAACGTCTGGAGCACAGGTGCGCAACAAAGTTTGGAGGTGGTGGGTGTTTTGCTGTTCTTGTTTGGCCAGTGAATGTTCTGTGTTCTTGGCCTCTTGTTCTTGCGATCGTCCTCGTCCGGATTCCATGTTGCGGACGAAGCCCTGCTGAACAACGTCGTTTACGTCCCTACTAGTAGTGTCCGCAGGTGATCGGCAAGTAGTACTTGTGCGTAGTAACCCTTTCATTTCCACTCATGTTTTCTTGATCGTCTTCCGATGGAAGGTGCATTGTTGCAATTCAGTAAAGATTCATGGCAGGGGGACGAGAAAACAATGAAGAAGACGAGGCTCCGCAGCAGTCCAACCAGGACCAACAGAACCAGGCGCATGGTGAAGGCGAAACCGCACCTGGACGCAGGGGAGGAGGAGCTGCGTCGCTCTACCAGCACCAGGCCTCTCTACCACGCCGCCGGAGGCAGTTGAACAACGAGCAGACAATGACCGCAGAAGAAAAGGCCGAAGAGTTAGAGAGAAGGCGAGAATCCAGTCGATTGAGTTCCAGACGTAGCCAAGAACGCAAACTCCAACAAATCGAATATTTGAACCGGAAGGCAGAAGCACTACGGGAACACAACGCGAGGTTGCAGCGTGAGAACCTTTTATTCCAAGCTTCGCTCAATGCAATGAAGCAAACGAGTGAGATGACGACGACGACGGGACAGCACCACCCGAAGGAGGACGTCGACGTCGAGGACGAGAACGCCAAGGAACAACGATCTGGCACTGGTAGCGCTACTAGTTCTGCTAGGGACAAAGGGAACAAAGGTTCTCAGCAACACCAGGCTACTAAGCACGCTTTCACTTCCCATCTTCAGCCGGACGATTCCTCCCCTGCTCTCCTGTTCTTGCAACAAGCAGTTGCAGCGCCGCAACAAGAAGGCGAAGAAGTCAGCAGAGTCACGTCGGATCCTCCTATGCCTGGGTCAGCGCAACCTCCTTCTCACGCGGAACGCCTTGCTCAAGAACTTCTGGGGCTTCAGCCTTCTTTGTCGAGAACAGCGGAGGACGACGATGAGGAGGACGCCGCATCTGCAAGTGGTGATTTGAACACAAGAAACCAAGTACACCAGGAGCATGAGGAGGGTCATCTAGAGCATCAACAATGGCTTCTGTTGCAGCAGTTGTACTCGTCGGGAATACTGAACAGGAGTAGTGCTAATAGTACAACATCCTCATTCGGAGGAATGGCTGTTCCTCCTCCTTCGTCTCTTGCCGCAGCAGTGGTGGGTCATGGTTCGAGCGGAGGAAATGATCAACGGATACCCTCTCAACTTCCCCCCTGGGGTGCTGGCCAACAAGACACAATCACACCAGAAGCTGTTAGTATGATGTCGAGGAGAAGGCTTGCCGAAGAGTCAACGAGAACTTCGCCGGTTGGCATGAGAAATGAGGATTCGAAAGCTCCTTCCACTAGCCAGGAGAAGACCAGTGGTTTGGCTGAGGAGGTGGGGGCCAAGACTACTACCAGCAGGCACAACAGCAACAGCTACCAGGTCGATGGAGGACGACGAGGAGAAGAATCCACTACTACAGCAGCAGCGGCTAGTGGTGTGCAGCCTGGTGCTCCACCTGCAACGACCAACGAGAACCTTCCTGTTGCGATATCGGAACTGGAACTACAAGAGCGCCTTCTAGCCGTATTGGCTTTGCAGCAACAAGCTCTGCGCCAACAATTGGTTCAAGAAGGTGTCTCGGATGATGCCTTTGCTGTCTCCAACCGCGCAAGCATCCAACTTCCTGCTTCTTGCAGCGGTGGCAGTACAACTAGTAGCACGGCTGCGTTTAGTACCCCTTCGGTTCTTGGACAAGGAGGAGGAGCAGGAGGGACAACCGAGGGGGGCGCTACCGGTCGTGCTGCTGCAAGTACCAGCGATAGCCCTGCTATTGGCAGTACTACTACGACTAGTACACAAGCATCCTCGACCGCGGTACTATCGGAACAGTTGATGGCTTCTTTGGGGATTCAACAACCTCCGTACTACTACCAACCGAGTCAAGAAGAACTATTGTTGCGTGAACTGCTCGCCGGAAACAACCAACCGAGAACCGGACACTATCCACCTACTACAATGAACGACAATGCCCCGATGACGTCATTGAATCCTTCTACACTAGCAATGTTGCTTCGTTTTCAGCAAGAGCAAGAGCTAGAGCTTCGACCACGAACAAGGACGAACAACTGGAATTTTGTCACCAATTTCGAGGCGACCACTAGCGGCTCAACGGGATCACCATTGCCACCACTAGTACAAGGAGGCTTCGCAGTTACTCTTCCCAATCGGACTACTGCTCTATCGAGAAGTCAAGGTCAAGATTTCATAGGAGGGCGACTACTCGCGGGCGAAATGCAGTTTCCTCTCTCCTCAACAACCGTTTCTCTATCTACTGACAGCAGGACGAGAGCCATTCCCGCTTCTTCTTCAAATGCTAGTAGTACTACTGCCTACTATCAGCACCAGCAGGCAGTTCCAATCCGTCACCAGCAACAAGTATCACGGACTGCTGAAGAACTACTACAAGAACTACTACTACAACTGCTGCAACAGCAACAAACACAACAGTCCGGAACACCACCAGGCCTTCCTCCTCCTCCTCCTCTTCCTTCTTCTACTACTACAGCTACTATGTCGAATGTACTACTACAGCCAATACTTCGTGCGCAACTACACGAACAACTTCAGAGATATTCCTCATCCTTGGAGGAGTCTACTGGTAGTCTACTACGTCCTCGGGGAGCCACTACTAGCGGAAATACTTCTAGTGCTCCTCACTTGCCGGAGGATGATGGACCCCCTACCAATCCTACGCAACCAAGGTACCGGGAGGAGTAGTTAGTAGAGAAAAGCTGCTGCGGCGTAATGTGAAAATGCAAGACCTTCTATTTTTTTAGTTCGTATCTGCACACTGCAGCAGCACACCACGCATTCTATTATTATATTACTAGTAGAGGATTTGGAAGCTCGCGCTACTACTACTAGAGCTACTACTAGGTAGTATAGTCCTACTACTAGTACGAGTTGGAGGAGGAAGGCATCCACTACTAGTAGTACGTACAAAACAAAACGACGAGCGATGATTTTTCTCGTTGAAAGAAGAACGAACGCACAACAACGCGAAATGCGTCAAAAACTCCCCGGGAGAGCTGACGTGGTGGTACAAGACGACGACGAGGATTGTGCCATCCGTGCCATGTTTCAACCTTCTCTCTTGACAGCAGCAGCAGGAGCACCACTGCCGATACAGTATGACCCAAATCCGTTCTCGTAGCTTCCAACGTCTTGTGCAAAGTCTCAAAAAGCAACAAAAGACTTGTGCTGTTGTGGAGTCATGTTGCGGAGGATTGATCAATGCCTCCATCATGGCTGTGCCAGGGTCCTCTAGTGTTTACTACGGAGGATCGGTAGCTTACAACACCAAAAAGTCCCAAAAACTCTTGCTCAATGACAAAACTCTGCACTCCAACTTGGTCCAGTCCATTCAACCCAAGGAGGGAGAGTCAGAAGCTGATACGTACATTCGATCCAAACAAAGTTGGACAGCTCAGACTGCTGCAGCCTTTTGTGAACAGTTGGATGTGGATTACGCCATTGCCGAAGGTGGTGCATCTGGGCCAACGTTTCGGCCACAAGGCATGGACAAGGGATTCTCTGTGATTGCAATTGCTGGGAGAGATTCGGATACTTCTACTTCCAAAATTTTGGCTCAGAAAACAATCCATTCCCCTCATAATCAACGCGAGGCGAACATGCGACTCTTTGCAGATGCTGCTGCCGATTTGTTGTTGGATACCATGGGGGAAAAGGAAGAACCCCACTCAGCATTGGGTACAAGCCCCATTTCAGACTCTCAAGCCATTGATAGAGCCACTCACCTTCGAATGGATGAACAAGCTTTGAAGGAATTTCAAGCGAGAGACGATGCAAAGTATGTCGTTCTCCGCGATTCCAAGGAGTGTCTCTTTGCCTCTAGTACAGAACTTGCATATGCATTCAATGTCCCCGATTCATTTGAAAAAACTTTTCTGGGTCTTGACCCCGAGGGTTCGCCCATTTTTGCCATCAATGGTGACAATGCCGCTCTTCAGACCCTCGACTTGCCCCCTGATGCAACATTCGACAATACGAGGACCCATGCACCACTTCTCCGACCCTATGATCTTGAAATGGCTTTGTATGCGACTGCTCTCGCGAATTGGAGACGCACCCACAAGTTTTGTTCGGTTTGTGGACAGCCACTTGCACCTGCCCAGGGAGGAACCTGTCTACAATGTACAGCTTGTCAAAACATGTCCTGGCCCAGACAAGATCCTAGTATTATTGTATTGGTAACAAACCCAGCTGGAGACAAAGCCTTGTTGGCAAGGTCTCCGCGCCATCCACCCAAACTACACACGACCTTGGCAGGTTTTGTGGAAGCGGGTGAAACCTTTGAGAGGGCTGTGGTGCGAGAAGTAGCAGAGGAAACAGGCGCTTGGGTAGACCCTGATTCTATTTCCTACATTTGCTCCCAACCTTGGCCATTCCCTCGATCTTGTATGATTGGATTTGTGGCTGTAGCCGACGACTCGACGCCCTTGAACATAGATCCAGACGAGATTGTGAGCGCTGCCTGGTATGACAAATCGCAGGTTGGAACCGCCGCCCAAATCACAGGGCCTGTCATGGACCGTGACATTGCAAACAAGGTTCTTGAAGACAATCCTTCACTTGAGCTTTTGATTCCACCGCAAGGGGTTGTGGCGAGAACGTTGATTGATGCTTGGTTGCATCGATAAAATAACCTACCGTAGGTGGCCTCGTCAGGTATGTGGATATGCACCAGTATATAGGTTAAGGAACATGATGGCATCATCATATATATTCTAGGTAGATACGGTTGTGATTGAGATTAGTTGAACCACTAGACTCGCCAACTATGCATCAAACACATCATGAAGTTATTCGATAGGTAACAACAAATATGGTGGGGTGATAAAAGCTTACTCTGGGAACCGTGCGGTACGACGTCATACAATATACACATAATAAAGTAGGGATCGATCATGGTATGTCAAGTAATAGGGTACTGCTCGTTGATGATGATGTCTGCTGGGGATGCCGCGTACCCTAGCAGGAACAAGGTGTAAGGAGAAGGACGAGCATGGAATAGCTAATACCTCCACTCATGCTGCCCTTTCACAATACGTGCTCCCCCACAGAAGTGGTATTGTAGTAGGGGCGGTGAATCTATCACCACATGATGGTGTACAACTAGCCGTCATCCTTGCTGCAATACAATGCTTCTAGACAAACTTTTGGTTGAGAGGTTGCAACCAGCACATGAAGAGTACTACGTGAAGTACAGTATGCAATAAAAGTACAGAAGCGAATTACTAGAAAAAATAGTGATCATGGGAGTGTGTCCAACGTGGAACCAAACTCGATCTCGAAATTGTTCAAGGCGTTCGTAGCCATGGGTCCCAACGAAGAGAAGGTTGAGAATGGCAGTGCTGACTCCAAGGTACCTTCGTGTAGCTTGAAGGCGCAAGATTCTTCTTGGTCAAGCTTGTTGAGCGGAACGAGCAAATCTGTATTCGGAAGGAAACCTGAATCAAACATGGAAATACTGCACTGCTCCATATCCGTACTGTGAAATAGGGTAGGAATAGCAGTCTCAGGGAATTGTCTGAGTTCAATGGACATTGCCAAGTTGGCCAATGCTGCTCTTTCGTCGAAGGAACAATCCTTTTGTGGCCAAACTATACAGTCGTGCTGTGACGATTGTTTCTGGTGGTAGTCCCCTTGTTGACTGTCCGGTGAGACAGCCTTGGCAGGAGGAACTGTATCTGATAGCTTGGTATTCAAGGAAGAGAGCGGTGAAACTCTGCTACTCTTGGCTTCTTTGAATCCATTCAACTTGATGAGGTCGCGGATTGCATGGCCGGTCTTCTCATGGACAGCATCACTATCCAGCTGATAGTACTGTTGTGTTTCGGTGTCGACTTTGATGAAACGAAATCCCTGTTGTTCAATGTACTCAACAATTGAACCAACAATGACTCGACGGTCTGTTCGGTTTCTTCCTTGAATGTAGCGTGGGATGTTCCACTTCACAATGTCGGAGAATTGCTTGTTGCCTTGATGCTTAGCATATGAGCGTCCCCTACCACACAGAATGTCGGAAGCACAAGGCTTGTAATTCTTGGGAAGAAGAAGAACATTGTTTTTTGTACTGGTTTTGGAGTTAGATCGCGACAAAAGCATGGTGATGATTTTGGTTTCGTTCAAATGCGTTTGGTCAAAGACGGCCCTTTCGAAATATGAGCTGCATGGACCCTCTGCTACAAAAACAAGCAATATTGTATATCCTCCTCCGTGTGCTTGAATTCGCGAGCCGGAAGGCATATCAACCTGAAAAGTTTGTCAAGGTTGAGAGCATATATTATTGGATTTGAGCAGCAGTACCCATCTTCATATTCCCAAGAACGCCACCAGGAAAGGGCAGTATGTTTTGATATATTTTGAAAGACTCGATTCACCGTAATCAGGATGCGAAAGTCATTTAAAGTTCCTTCCGTCTTTGATCAATAACAAATCAAAACTTGTTAACAGTACAAAGATGGTCCATATAATGTTTTGATTGAGACTGTACGACTAGCAATAAACAGCCGTTTGCTCCGTATTGTGATTCGTGGGAGTTCGTAGGAACAGATGTCCGCAACTGGTGACTTATACCCATCGGATCTCCACTGCATGCAGCCATTGATTTCGAGCAATAGTGCCTTTGACTTTAAACAGGACGGCAGTGAGGCAGGGATGTTACCAGAGAGAGGATGACTGAAAACAGTTCGCCAACCTAACAATGGACCTGCAAGGAGTTGTGAGTCCCAGCGATTAATGGTTGTGTGTCGTCCTTTGCCGGATAATGGGTACATGGAGTTCAACACAAAATTGCATGGAGGCTATGTTTGGGAACAGTGGTGGGTGGCATTCGGGGGACAGTGCAGCCACACGGCATTTGCCCAGAGCTGGTACGAGAACCAGTGTTTCGCCCGAGGTGGTGGTACGAGGTATACTGCATGCCAAAATGCAGGTACGTCTGGCTGTGGTACGATTGCCGTGTGCTCAAGAAAAGGGATTGGGAATCTGCCCCTCCCCACGATCCCCATCAATATCCCCATCCGTGAATACTGCTCACAAAATCTCATGTTCCTTCCCAGAAACGAATTATGACAATGCTGCCTGCCAAGAGACGAAAAATGCAATATCTCCCAATGGACTATACTCCTCTTCCGACAGATATTTTATGTGGTCGAGGAAGATCTTTTTGCAAACACTTCGGCAATCAAAAATTCTCAGAGATTGTTCGTAACAGTGTGCAGAGATATAGAAATGGACAGGATCGATCCGAGCGACGGGAAATTGTGGAGACCATTTTGGAGCACATTTTTCAACAGGGATACCGATTCCTCAAACAAGATACGAAAACGCAACAATTCTATGAACTTGACTCAGAAGCCGCCCATGAAAAAACTGGTCATGCTATCCGTGATCTCATCAAAATGATGAAGAACACAGGAAGTCCGTACTATTGTGCTACTCCTTCTTCTTGGGCCATTAATCAACCCCTAGTAACTACGTTTGATGCAACATCAGAGCAAGATGTTGCCAAAGAAATCAAACTCAACGAAAAGCTTGCAGATCTTATTGATTACCTCGAAAAGGAACAGAATAACCTGTCACACCTGGTCGCCGCCGCTTCGAAGAGCGAGAGCGGAGGACACACATTGAAAGGATTGGAGGAGCGTGATCTCGTCAAGATGAGTCTTCTACCTCTTCCGGATACTACTACTTCAAGGATGCAACTGCTAGACCCAAGAACACCTTTTGTACCGCCGCGTGGTTGTTCCACAAACCGCGGCAACAACCCCACCGATATTTTCTACCCAAATGAAAGACTCGCACAAATACAGCTACCGAACACGCCTTCCCAGGATTTTCCCGGAGTTCAACCTGACTGGACTCCAATGTTGCCCCCACTACCCGGTGATACCTTAGACAGCATGGCCAATATTCAGTCTCATCACCATCTTCTACCATCCCTTCAAGCCACCGCAACAAAGACAACAACAACATTGTCCCATGCTACTCCCACGGGTACTATCGGTACTACTACTAGTCTGTACGCTGCCTTGGACCAATTTGACCACGATTTGGATGAAATCTTTGACAACACTCTGAACTAGTGACATCCAATTCTGTCACCCTGTTCGACCTGAACACTGCCGGAGTTGGAACAAGTGCATCTTTCACCATGAAGCATGGTCATGGTCTTCACAATCAGTCTTTCGTCACCAAGAAAGCAAGAACAAGCATCACCATGTCAAACACCACCGAGAACAATAGCGACACAACACCAGCAGGACATGGTGGTTCTATTGTGCTTGCTGCTCGTTCGATCGTTCGATCGTTCGAGGGAATAGTGTAATCTTAGGAGCCTGTATTTCTGCATTCTTTCATTGGCATGTAATAACCCTGCTTCGTTTGCAACAGCAGTGGTATTGGATACGAGGTTCAGACATCACAGGATACAATAGAGAGGAAGTCGGAGGGATCAATTCAAGGGGTTCGGTCAGAGAACAATGTCCTGACTAAAAGGACTCGCAAAAATGAGCGTCGCGACAGGCCCAGAAAAAGCAGGCAACATGACACTTCATGGTGTTGTTGCGGTTTCCTTGATTCTTGGGTACAACATTGAGAGTACGTCGTCTCTCATTGTTGTTCTTACTAGCGCATGAAGCAGAGCGGAGGGAAAGAATGTTTCGTGAAGGTAGAGACTCTACTTTGACAGAACGAAGGAGGTTTCTTCTCAATCTTCCTCCGACTCGTTCGGAACCTGATCACTTGCTTGCACTACGAAACTGTGTTGCCGTGTTTCCCTGGGTTATGTTTTGCTTGTCTATCGGCTTTAACAACAGTATCCCACGATGAGAATTTCTAGTGTCACGAAACTCTTGGGCTAGACTATCCTTCTTCGAAGGCTACTACTAGCTACCACAGTAGCCATTTCCCACTACTGCGAAGAAGGTCATACCCTCAAATGTTTCAGCTCTGTTCATGACTTCCAGTGGATCATGAGCCGTCTTGGGAAGATGGTTTTCTGGTACAATGGTGTTACTCTGCATTTGCGTTGCAACATCATTGGCTGGAGGAGGAGTGGAGGAACTGCAAGCCAACGGAACGGCACCGCTGTCAGGGCCCATTAGCAGAACCGAGGCCAAGGTTTCTTCGTCAAACAAGCCTCTGAATGGTTTCGTTCTGGTTGATGGAAGGGGTGGGAGCTGGACAATAGCAGCAGCTTGTTCCTCCATAGCTGAGCCTTGAGTGACGTGGCATGGGGAAGCTGGGCTCACCATACGTGGTCGAGTAGATGGAAGTGACCTCTGCTTCATTAGGAACATTGATTTATTGACAGTAGGTGTAGAGAAAGCCATCTTGTTGGCTTGTTGCCTCCTGTCTCCTTTGATCTTCTGGCGCTTCATATTCTTGCACAGATCGGTTTGCCCTCGAACGAAGCACTTGTGGGAATAGCCGCCGTGATTGAGTCCCCTGTTTGCACGCTCAAAGCCCCACAGGTTCACTAGAGGCGTCGTCCAGAGGAAGAGTATATGTCATGGGGGAGAGAAACGAGAAGGTTGAGAGTTAGAGAAGGAAGTGCCCAAGCACAGCAGGAGGAACTTTGTTCGTGGAAGTGCAAAACTTACGCTGACGTTGGAAGGACTTGTACTGAGTTTGTCGGAAGTATCTGGGAAGCACCAGTTCGACAAATAAGCCATTGTCATGGACACGAAAGGCCTTGTTGTCTGGCATCCATGAAACGATGTGGACAAAGCCGTCGAGCTCTGCATCTTCCAGCATTCGGTGAATTTTCCAGGGGAATTGGGCGCTTTGGTTCCATCGCGATGATTTTGCAGCGATATTGCAGCTCAGTTGTGTATTGGACCTGTTGTTCGGGTAGTTGGTGATGCGGAAGGAAGAACAAGAAGGATCAGGTCGGGGTTCTTGTCCTTGGCGTTGCGGTCCATGCTGGTCTTGATCCATGGCTGTTACAGTGATCGTGTGTTGCAGAAGAAGCATCTGTAGGGAGCTCTGTGCATATTTTATGCGAAATTATGGAGAGCAGCAGACCTCAGATATCTCCTTCTTTGGGGATGCAGACCGGTGGGAGAACTCTTCACAACATAATGTATTGCGGTCGTCGGGAAATTCTTTGGTCACAGTTCTGCATCATGAGATCGCAGTTGTCGGGAGCATCCGCCAATCCTAATATGCCGACGCGGTTTTCGAGAAGCATATACTTGTTATGATCGCTTGTTCAAAGGAGCATGCAAGGTGACACCTCTATGCGAGGAGGATAAGAAGCGTGCCAATTGCGACAAGAAGAACAATTCCACCGCAACCGATCATGATAATCGTATTTCTGTTGTTGTACTCCGCAAAAAGATATTCATGGCGCTGAACGAACCGAATGGTATGTGGAAGCTAGTTCGATATTTGCTGTACCAGTTGCCGTACGAGAGTGCTACGAGGACCATGGGCCCAATGTTTTCCAGTCGCTCCGGTTCCTTGTATCACTCTAGTCCCTAAATGAAGTACAGCATGAACCCCATCATTGTACACTTGAACAACATCATGGACTCCCATCCAAATGCGGTGTCAAATAAACTGCAGCCACACGAAGCAGAAGTTTTTTGCAGTACTAGTACCTTTACTGGCGTTTTTTGCATTTGGAGGAGGAAGATTCTGCTAGTCTTGAAGTCGCCATCAGTCACTGTTTTTGTTTACCAGAAAGGCCTGCGCAATCATTTGAAAGATTTGTTGATACAACTAGTAGTACGATGCTGAAAACTCCATTATTGGGCGAAGTCGACAATCAAAATCACCAATCAGCACCTGGTGGTGGGAGAGGGAACCTGTAGTAGTACGTGTATACCGCACGTAGAACCCAAGAGCCGCAATACTTCTCGCTGAAGAGCTCGCCCCTTATTCGTCGAAAAATACCAGAAAGCAAATAAAATGAACATTACCGAGGTGGAAGCAAGGACAAAAAAAGGAATGCGAAAGGTGTAAATTCCGCCAAAACTGACCGATAGCCGATAGGCGACTTGAACCCCTGACTAGCTCTGCCAACTGAGCTAATCCAAAACGAAAATCAACGCATGACCGATAGGCGACTTGAACGCCTGACCCTCGGGACTGGAATCCGAAGCTCTACCAACTGAGCTAATCGATCTGGTGGCCGAGGGAGGAAAAATTTGTGTTTCATAAAGTAAAAGGAATGATGGCATTGGCCCTCACTCTAACATACCTTGATCAACAGTTCTGAACATTTGGAATGTACCAAATCCCGATTGGCGCAATTTTATGGGATAGGCAAAACATGTACACAAAAAAGCAACACAAGGACGGCAATACTGCAGAGTGAAACGTCGCTGCAATCGTCATTGACTCCTTGTTGTGTGACCTGGAAGTTAATTGCTTCTTGTCTTTTAGCCAAGTGCACTTTGGTGGTAACTTTACACTGTTGAAAGATGGGTTGTTCTAGTAGTAAAGCTGCAGTACCTGCATCGCAATCTCCCTCCAAACAAGGAGGAGTTACTTCCATGCAAAGTCGCAGTGTCGATCGTGATGTCATTTCGAACAAGATTCGACCCGATCAGCCTGAGCGTCTTTACAAGTTGTTAGCCAGAGCACAGCAAGCCTCCAACCGTGGTGAGCGCTATGAATTGTACCAAAAGGTGTTGGAGCATTGCCATGAGCAACCAATGGCTGCCAAATGGAGTAATCCTACCACAGGAGCAACACCCTTGCACTTGGCTTGCCGTCTAGTGGATTTCGTTGATTCTTCTCAGGATCTTTTCCAAGTTCTGGACACTTTGATTGGTGCTAATGCGGGTGCTCTTCGAGTGATGGATGCTTCCAACAATACCCCTCTTCACTACGCGATTGCACCTACCTCCCAATTTGATCCTTACGGAGATGGGAACAAGAAGGATAGTGCACCCCCTACCAATTGGAGAGAGAGGTCCCGTACTGTTCACTGTCTCATCCAAGCTGATCCTCACGCAGCGGCTCACTATTTGCAACGCAACGATGTCAAGTTTGACAGCTTGGATGCGACTGGCGGTTGCTCTCCTCTGTATCGTGTCCTTCAGTGCTTGCCAGATGATTTTGACCCTTCAGGTCCCACTGTAGAGTATGCCGCAGTTGTTCAGGGTGCCTTCCCCCTGAATGCGGGTCGAGGAAATGCCTCGGACGGTGACAAGCCACTGGGTTTGCTCTATCGCCGATTCACCCGTCAGTTCGATATTTCGGAGCAGTTCTTTGCGGGCGACAACTCGCGTCAAGAAGTCGTTTCTCATAGACAGCGATACAAGACAGCTGCTGGGAACACTTGGAAGCTCATCGAGGTACTACTTCGTCCACCAAATCTTCCTGCCACAGCGCCTTGGGGTATTGTTCACAGAGCAGTACAAGTTGAAACTCCCCCTGATCTTTTGAGATATATCGTAGAAACCAATGCACAAGATTTGACACGTGTGGATCCAGAAGGAAACCTTCCTTTGCACTATGCTGCCGCCAGCAAACCTCCGACTTTGCCGAAGGAGAGTAATGGAACCAAATCAGTCTTGGCAGCAGATCGGTTCCCTGCCTTCTACACGAAGTACGTTGTGGATGAACTATTGTACAAGTTTCCGGAAGCTGCCAATATGGCAGATGCTCAAGGTCGGTATCCCCTCACCTTGGCTGTAGACAGTGGCAAGCAATGGATTGGAGGTGGTATCAAGAGTCTGTATGAAGCCTACCCGGATGCTCTCAAGCAGATTGATTTGGAAAACCATCCTACTTTGACTCGTGCTCTCAGTATTTTGGAGGATGAAGGTGAAAAGGAAGAGTACAAAGATGAAAAGCAGACGCTAATTGCTGGAGTTGTGAAAGATGAACATCATGATGCTATCATGTTAGTACAACAACCCAATGTCACGGTGGAAGAAGTAGCTACGAGTATGTGGGCACACGAAGAGGATGCTGGGGTGCAAATGCTTGGCTGTGTGGCCATTGCCAACATGACAACTGAAAAGTCCCCTGAACAAGTTCTACAAATTGCATTGAGCGCAACTGCTGCTGTTGTCAATGCTATGAAGGCACATCCGAATGAACTGATCGTTCAAGAAAAAGCATGCGCAGCCTTGAAAGGTTTGGCGGTTGCCGATGGCAAGCGAGAAGTCAGTATGGTAGCTTCTGGTGCTGTTGCGGCCATTGTGGGGGCCATGCAAGCACATGTAGGTGATGCAGGTGTACAAGAGCATGGATGCGGAGCTATCGCATCCATTGTGCAATTCGGTGGTGCTGATCGTGCTACTGTGGTAGCTAGTGTCAGTGGTGTCACAGCTATTCTGAATGCTCTGGCCGCCCATGCACAAGTATTAGGAGTCCAACAAGCCGGGATCCATGCGTTGAGTTCTATGACGCGACATGCCAATGCAAACCTCCCTGAGCTACCGATGTCGCAAACAGAACCTTTATTGATGGCCGCGAAAGAGGCATATCCAGCAGAGTGTTCCAAGCCGGTCGACGAGCTCTTGCAGCGTCTGTCATAATGAAGTAGTGTTCACAGTATCCATGGTTAATGGTGCCCTTTTTCCGTCATTTGAATCATTATTGTACTCGAGGGGGAGCATTTTCTATGTCACTGATCCTGCAGGATGACATCACAGGGCTCCATACTGTGTGATGTAGATTTACTATCGAAGCAAGTATTCCTGGTCTCTGGAAGGAAAGAGCACGTCGTTTCCGCTTGCAACAATCAGGTATTACGGTTATGTACTATAAGTTTTGTCGAAAAACCGTGATCGATTAGCTCAGTTGGTAGAGCTTCGGATTCCAGTCCCGAGGGTCAGGCGTTCAAGTCGCCTATCGGTCACTCTCTCTTTTGCCGCCCTGCCGGCATTTGACTTGTTTTTGAACGATGTGGAACCACTAATTCTTACACCACATCATGCGGATCCCCCCAAATAAGCAGCAACAGCAAAGACCGGGAGTTTCTCTCTCGCAGTAGGCCTTCTTGACATCGATCTTAGAGCTCGCAAGCTCCTTCGGGAGTGGAACGCCAAATATTTTTGTTTGCGTAGCCTCACAAAGTAAACCCCGATGCTGCGAAATTCTACCCACAATCACAGCCTTGCCTTCTGTTGCTTGTCAGATCACTGAAAACATGACAGTCCACTTACATCAAACAAGTCTTCTTTGTGAAAGTAAGAGTAATACCATGTCCATGCCTGTATCGGCATTTGCCACCAAGGGAAGGTCCACACGTTGCGTGCATTTCAATGAACTTGTGGGGATTTGTGACATCGCAAACTCCAACGAATACTCTCCAAATGAGAGAAAGGCGACATGGTATTGTGCGCATGAACTGCAAAAGATTCGAAATGATATACGAGAACTGGTTCATCTTCTTGAACTCAACTACCCTCTCGATGAGAAGACTGCATGTCGACGGGGGTTGGAACACTTGACCATTGAAACCAGCAGCAAGAGGCGATACCACAAAGATTGTTCACTTTACGTGGTTCTAGATATGCAGTCCGAAGGGATATATCCAGCAAAAGAGGTTGCGAAAGAATACGCGAAAGCAGCCTTCTTCTGTTGTAGAACGGCCCTAGAAACTGGCGTTCTCGATGCAAACTATGTCTCAGCCATCCAGAAAACAGACAACGCACTGCGTAACAGGTTTTTCGGGTTCCTATTGAAATGACAAAATTCTAGTTTATTTTGGAAGTGGGAGTCGTATATATTATTTTTTGACACTGCTCCCGCTATAGTCGATATCGGTGTCTCGATGCCTCCAGCCGCTTCGGACTGGACCTCCAGGTACATTGCCAACCTTTTGGCTGCAGAGGGGTATTGAAGCGGCGAAAGCACGGAACCTGAGAATCGTCCTCAAGCTTTTGATGGAAACATTTGTTTCATTGGACACCTTGGAGCTCACTCCTACACCGAGGCCATGGCCGATCGTGTTGTCCCAATTGGAAAAGATTGTGAGTCCAATCCAGCTGTCAACCGGGCCCCGCACTGGTAGTTTGTTCACGAGATATTTTGCGCCTTCAAGAGACAAAATGTATCCCGTCAAGTACCAAATGGCTGTGGGTATCGACAAATGGGTAGAGAATGGAACCAATGGAGCCTTCTTTGGTCGACCATATCCAATGGAGCAAAAATGGAAATCCCTTGGAAGTTCTTCGAGGAGAGCCTCCAACCTATCAACGAACCGATCCACCAAGATAGCATCATCCTCTAAAATAACACAAACTGGAGTCGGCTGTATCTGTTCGTTTTTCGGATTCAAGGGAGGTCCTCGGGCGAATCCACTAATGAGCACCTTATGGTGTGGCAACATGGGACCAGGGTAGTCACCAACAAGATTCAATGCCCGGTGAACGCCATGCCAAGCCGCAATATGGGAAAGTGCACATGCTTTTTCTGTGTTGCTCACTGTCACCATGTCGTCGGTCTCGGGAGCTTCGCTGTCAAACGGTCTCAAATCTCCCGGAACCCATTTCGGCTGTACAAGTCTATCAAGATCTGCCAAAGATCCCCCAGAAACGTCTTGCAGTAGCTGAACAGTATCCATCACATTGGTTCCTTTTCCATCAAGTGCATGACCGCCAAAGTGAATGTTTGAATCCGCCAATTCGTCTTTTCTCAACGATACTACCGCCTTCAGAACGAGCAACTTCTGGGCAATGGCTTGGGCGATGAATGCCGCGAATCGATCTGGCCGACGCTTCAAATTGATAACACGTACAGTTATGGCGTCTGAAGCAACGTCGGCCTCGTCCAAAGCCATACAATGCTGTGAATCACATGATCCGCTGTCAGAGATGTTTCCCGCCAAGCAAAGACACATACGATACAGGCATTCGGCTTCCCCTAGTTCCTTGAGGCAATGAATTGCCCCCCGCACAAAGTCTGGCATAACGCCAGGGCGTGTCTTCGCAGTTGCCCACAATAATATTGACTGAGCAATTGCATGGACCTCTTTGCGCCCTTCTGGATTCACCGTAACTGTTGTAGGTAGGGCAACTATGGCCCGGTACTTGTCCAATTGTCGAAGTTCCCATTGACATCTGGCCTTGACAGCTGACAGGAGATCTACTGGACAGTCAATATCCACTTCCAGCCGTTTCTCAATTTCTCTGTCGATCAAGGCAACATTTCCGACCAGTACCAAGGCCAATACGTACACAAACGACGAATGTTGCTCCTCCTCTACGACAAGCTCCTTGGCCTTATCAACAAACTCATCAGGATATGAAAACTCTGTAGAACACCATGGGATGACATCCGAGGAAGGTTTGAATTTCGTTTGTAAGCGTTGAAAGGCGGCCAGCTCGACACGTGAGATATCTACAATACGACAGTCCAAGTCGGGGGAATTCCTCAGCGCAAATATGGCAGCCGTTGCTGCCATCACGAGCTGGACACCTGGAATGAATGATACATCTCTGTCAGCAGCCATTATCCACTCCCCAAGGGATGACCCCGGGCTACCTTGAGTGAGATGCAGAGAAGGTTTGTTCGTGGAAAGAAGTATCTCCACGACACACAAGCTTTGTACAGGTTGTAGCTTTGGGTAGTCCTCAATCAGTATCGAAGGCATAGTGGCGAGAAAGTAAGACCAGAACAATCGAAAAGCTCTGTGGTAATCTCCTCGAAACAAAATCATGCCAATAATGAGTTTGGCATGCATGCAGCGCTCCACTAGCGCCACCAATCGGACGAATGACTTGGCATGGAATGTACCAATAGGCGGTTGTTCATCGTGGGTTGTATCGTTGTCACTCTCGGTCATCACGTTGTCCAGATTCACATGTGTTGCCGTGGATTGGATGCGAACTGATCGGTCACTGACTGGCCAAAACTCAACCATTTCACCCTCGAGAGACAGAATCAGGTTGGCTACCATGTCATGTCTATGGCGCATCCCCAATAGGAGCACAGACTCCTGTTCATTGGGCACAAACGTAGAATCTGCATCGAGTTGATCCAGGGTTAAACAGAAAGCATCCATAATGCAAAGTGCAGAGAGCACTGTCTCCATGCCTGCAATGGCCGGATGAGGGATTGCGGGTTCCTCTGCAGTATCAGGGACAATTGCTTCAAAACAAGGAACAAAACTGGGGGCCATGAATGGTGAGTAGCGTGTTGAATCCGTGGAAATGTTGAGGCGAGCCAGGTCTCGAAGAAACGCAAGAATGTCCATCGAGACATCCTGATCCGATCGCCGACACAGGGTACCAGAGGCTTTGACATTAGTATCATCAACGTCGCTACTTTCCTCATCTACGCTTGTACCGCCTGACGAGCTGTTAGCGACCAATGTAATTCCAATATCCAACAAGGACGATTGTGCTTGTTCAAGTTTGGCCAAGATATCATGTATCAGACTCCGGCTCGGCGTGGGTATCATCGTGTAGTGAGGTGTTTTCTCACCCAAAACTAGATTGGAAGGCTGATTGGAACTCTTCCAGTCCATGGCAGACAAGGTGGAGGATGCCGAGGATGCAGTAGAAGACAAGTCCATGGAACGCGACTTTTTCCTGTGGATCCCAAAGGATGGGATCTTGTCTTGAAGTTGTGATACAGAATCCTGATCCTGATCTTCCTCCGAAGAGGAAAATTCCAACTCAAAGTCACTCTCCTCCTTGTCTTTTTCTAAAACAGGGGGTGCTTTGTTCTCGTTCTCAACGGGCAAGACTGATGGTTCGTCCTGTGTTGGGGGTTGTGACAATGTTTTCTGGTGGGAAACATCGGGGAGATGTGTCTGCACCATCCTTTGGTTCCTTTCTTCTAGCTTGGCTGCGAGCTCTCGAGCCTGTTGTTCTTGGAATCTCGCTCGGCTCTTCCACTTGAGCACATCATAATCTAAATTTTCCTGCAAGGACTGAAAGTACCGAAGAACGGATGAATCTTTCTGCAATAATTTCACTAGTGAGGCAGGAGGCGGAGGTGGGGGCGGTGGTCTTTCTCTCTCTGGATCGCCTTCCTTTCGGGATTCTTGTAGTGCTCGTTTCTTGCTCTTGGATTTCTTGGTAGGACCCATGACACCGCACTTTTGCAGACCGGCTTGATACTACGGAACTCGTTCAATCACAAGCTCTCCAGTGTTGTTACACATGAACGTTTCTCTCGAGAGTTTTCATTCATTCCGTACGTGCAAAACCGTTTCTCTGGTAGTTCCTTTCCAAGACCTAGCGATAGTGGTACCGTAGTTGCCTCTAGCAGTCGAATGGCGGACTACGTTTCGTACAGACAGACAACAGTCTGGCTCTATTTCAATCGCTAGAAGCCTGAACGTACCGGTAGTCGAGGGTCCAGTAGTTACCGCAATTGGAGATCGCGGTACTGAACTCAAGTCGTTTGGGTCCAACGATAAGCACCGCAACAGCATGCGGAATGAACTGCGCTGCACCACCACCCTGCACACAGCGCAGTACCGTAAGGTACAGCACGTGACGTCCTTCCGCCGACTGTTCAACGGTTCCAGCAGGGAAACTCCGAAAACCAATGCTTTGGAAGCTATGCACTACTACTGTCTACCTACAAGAAGAGATGATGAGGTACTACCACCCCTAAATGAACCCTTGCCGCCATTCCATACTACAAACAGTTGTAGCACCCTACCTAGTAGGGTGTAGCTTAGGCGAGATGGTCCTCTCCTCACCACCACAATCAACAAACTCCGACGAAAGCTGGTCGTTGTTGTTGTAGAGCTACTACGCCTATTCTCCTCCTACCGGTAGTAGTTACCGTACGAGAACACGCAGGGATTCAGAGCTGTACCTGGTATCATCATTCTCACAAACTTGGAAACTTCCTTGAAGGTGGACGTCTTGGGCATTATCAATGAGGGGCCGGACGCTTCTTCCAATAAAGGATAGCACGTAGATGAAGACAGAAATTACTCTTTCATGAATAGACTGACAAGCCCTTCCTGTTGGTCGCAGTTTGAGCTTTCCATTGTGTGAGTGTATCAAAATCTCGCGTGACAAATTAGTTTTAGAAGGTGTCAAGCGGAACGAAGCCGTCTCCACTCCCTTGGTCTTTAAGTACGTTGCCCACTGAACCCTTCTTTCCGATTGTAGGCATCTCAAGTTGCATATCGTTGTTTGTGTCGCAGTCAAGGACACGCTACCTACCCTTCGTTCGAGCTTCATTCTCTAAGCATGCGAGGGCTCAAAGGAGGGGACGATATCGCTTTCTCGGGTGCAGCTTCTTTTCGTTCGTTTCTTACTAGCGGCAAAGTGATAGGGGCGACGACTACTACGTTATTAAGTACGGGAATTCCGCCCTTCAATGAACGGGATCCCCATTCCTTAGGTTTGCGCCGGGGGAAGGTGAAGAAACACCGAGAAATGCACGTTGTTGCTACACGTCGTGTGTATTTTCGGTATTGGGAAAAGCGGAATGGCACTCGTCCAGCACAGCACTTGGTACTAGTACTCTATTTTGGGTAGAGCCCTCGGGCGCATAGTGGATTGGTCTCACAAAATCATCCTGACGTAATCCGCAACCCCAAGCCCCCAACAAACAACCAAACCAAACCTCATAAAATCTCATCACACACACAAGTGAAACATCATGACCGCTCACTCTCAACAACAACAAGACTTGTCAAACCTTTCCATGAGACAGTCTCAACACAACGGAGCTTCCAACAAGCGATCTCCTGGCCCTGCCACTCCCCCACAGACTCACAAGAAGAGTTGCCAGGGAAAACGCAGTGTTTCTTTCTCTCCTTCTGTTCGATGCCGCAAAACCCTCAGTATCATCAACTACACTAACCAAGAGGTTGAGGCTACCTGGTATTCTCCCTCTGACTTTCAATCCATGAAAGCCGAGGTTCGTGACACTGTCAAGCGCATGGAATCCAACAAAACCATTGACGATGTCGAGTATTGCCGCCGAGGTGTCGAGAGACACACCAAACATGGATCCCAGTTGCGCCGAGAAAACAGACAAAAAGCTCTCTGGGCTGTCATGGAAGAACAAGACACCTATGATGCAGAAACCACGGACGATGAAATCGCCAACCGCATTGCACACTCGTACCATGTGGCTGGAGCCCGTACACGACGCATGGCTCACGTTATGGGATTGGCCGATGAGCAAAATGCTCAAGAAGTTGCCACAGAAACCACAACCAAGAGAACAGCTCGTGCTCTTCGCAGAGCATTTTCCTTGGCTGCATAGATGAAGATTTTTCCACAGGATCTACGATCGACCTGGTATAGAGACGACGATAGAAATGTCCACGAGCGCCCTGGTTCTTACTAGAACATTTTTCCCTTTTCTACAATATTTGTATACAAAGACGTACCCTAAAGCCAAACTAGTACTAGAGCAGTTCCATTGCCTCAAATCCGCCTTTTTCGAGAGGTCTACCTTCGAAGGACTATGGTGCGAGAAAGAATCTGTACTGAAATACCCTGATGTGAGGGAGAATTGATACTACAATTGGAGAGCTATGATCGTCCTTTGGAGAACCGATCCCGAAGCCTTGACCCCACTAACCTGGAAACTTTTGCAGCCCAGTTCGACAACTGGTGGTCGGTAAAAAAGCATTCAACCTCCTGGATTCTTCTTGTTGACATTTGCAACAAGAAGCCTAAAAAAGTGGAAGAAGGGCTTGCTGCACAGTACTTGAGGCGCCATCATTTTTTCAGGATGTGAAGAAACGTCATCAGATGCAATCGAAGAAGTCTATACAAGCCCGAGCTTGAATGGCTTGGAACCTGTCAAACTGGTGAAGGTGAAATCGCCGTAGAAAGTGAGGTAAGTGGAGTCCCGTAGTCTGTGCACATGAAGCAATTTTTGGCGCACCAACTGCTTCCAAGCCTCACATAATCCATCTCAGCTTGTCCCAAAAACGTTTGCATGGTGGTTCCGAACACCGACTCGTTGACTCCCCGTCTTCGACTAAACATGCCTCGACCACCCGAAAGTAGACCGTCTAGCCCAGCCTTTGATTCTGACGATGAAGGCGAGGCTGAATTTGATATGCCAGTGGATGGAGCTGTAACTACCGGTAGCAACGAATGTGATGGGTATTCTAGTCTCACATCCAACAGTTCCCCGAGTCACGTATCCATCGCTGATCCTCCTCTGCAATCCTCTTCACCCCGAGACCGTCTGACGAAAGTATTGCAGGATCGCTCTCTAGATTTTCCGATCAATGTGGAATGTAAGTACGGAACTAGGCAGTTTCCTTCGCTCGGATTGTCAACCTCTTTCTCACAACCATTCCTTGCTACACCTCCAAACGATGCATCGTTCAGGCACTTCCCTTTGTTTGAGTCCTTCTGGCAACTTTTTATGGGCTGGTTTCAGCGACGGCACCCTTCGCGTCTTTGACATGTCAGGTCAGTTTCCTCTGGAACATGATGGAGTGGAAACCAGTCGTCAAAAGTCCTTTGTGATGGTCGCCTCCAAATTCCATCAAAGGTTTGGAGCTGTCGCTTGTCAGATCAATGCGCGTGGTGTTCACACTGATTTGTTAATGCATGTCGACACTTGTGGAGATTATGTATTTGGAGGAGTGATTCGAGGGGCTGTGGAGCTATATGCTGTCTCCACCAAGGACTTGGAGGACGCTGCCACCCAAAAAAATGGAGCGCAAAACACCAAGAATATCCTCGACCATGTCCACTGCTATGGTCACATGGATGCCAAGCTCAAGGGTTTTGGTGCTTGTACTCAACTTGAGAATGCGTCTCGACCGACCTACCTTTTGTTGACGGGCCGCGGCATCAAAAACATTCACATTTGGAAGTTCCAGCCTCCCATTGATCATGACCCTCATGGAATCCCTGTCTGGGAACTCCTATATGATACCCAGACCAATGGTAACACCATTCACCTTCTTAACTTTTATCGCAATCCTAAAGGATCTCTCATTGGGGTCAGTCGAAGTGACGATCAAAAGCTGTGTTTGTGGGATCTTTCCAAGGAAGAAGAGAATCACGCCACGGGGATCGAAGATAAAGTGGAACGTCCAAAGCGACCTCCTTACCAAAATGTTGCCAACAGTCAGGGGGCTCTAGGAATTGTTGGTGATTGTGGTTTGTGTGGTGGGGCTACCATGTACAACCAATTCAGTATCGTGAGTTTGAGCCATCCCAAGGCAAGCTACAATCACACAGAGCTGGCTTTGCCCGGAGTAAGTGGTGTGAGTATGTCTAGGGGAAGCCAGCGACGTGGAGAATTAAAACAAGTGGTGAAGGTTGCCACGTTGTGCCAAGACTCTCATCATGCCCTTTTGGAATTGGATGATGTAAGTGTTACCCTCCTGTTTCCTCACGCCACTGCGAACGAATCCGTATCTTACTCTATTGCAATGTTGATATTTTATTTCAGGGGTCCATTGTTCACTACGAAGCTGTTGACACTAGTCTTGGACGTCCCAAGGTTGAATTGGTTACAGAAGCCAAGACTGGTATTCCGCCACTTCCTGGCGACTATTGGTGCCGAACCATTTGCTTGGGAAAACCCTTTGGAATTGTCGTTGCAGCGGTTTGTGTATACAATCCAAACACCCAGCAAGGCAGAATCGTTGTTCGGTCGTTGGAACGTCTGCAACCTCAATCGCCAGCCGTAGATCGGTACGCTCTGACAACGCTTTGCATGGAAGGCCCGACGTCTCCTCTTCCCAAGAAAAACAAAAAGAAGAAGCGATCCAAGGAGAACTATCCTCCGAAAGAAGATAGTGTCAGCATATCCTCGGTACCCAGACCCAAGAAGCTTGTTCTCTCGACTCCTATCCTCAAATCCAAGAAGGATGTGGCAACGGCTAATTCTTTCTCTTCCGCAGAGGATGCCACCACAGGGAAGTCTCAAACGGCTGCGATCATCCCAAGGAAGGTTATGGAAACTCCTGTCCAGCCATTAAAGAGCAAGAATGCAGAACGGAACAAGGAGACTCCAGATTCTGCGTCCGTCAAGAGCTCCAAGTCGAAACGACCCGAGAAAAGCAGAAACTCGGCGAGAGATATTGTCACACCAGAAGGCAAGGCCAAAGGAAATGTGCCAGCTTCGGGAAGTACTGTGATGAGCTTGAAAACTAAGAAGCCGTCCTCCTCCGATGTTTCCCTGAAACAATCACTCCCCCCAGCCCCTGCCCCCGAGACTCCTGACGTTAAGGCAACTTCACCTGGTACCACAACCACCAGTCCTATTGCCGCCCCGTATGCTTCGACAATGGCTGCTCAGGTATCTCCCAGTGCCCCCACCCCTCCTATGGAATCAGTCATTGAGACTCCCTCGCCTATTGAACCCAAACATGATCAAGGGACCATTTCAAAGTTTTTGAAACCAAAAAGGCTTTTGCATAGAGAGTCGAAAAAGGATGCTACAAAGTTGGAGCTGACGAAGGTGCCTCAACCTGCCAGTCAATCTGGATCGATGAAGGATGTTCCTACATCAACGCCTTGCCGCCAACTGGTCAAGTTGTCAAAGAACAAACCGTCCAAAACCAAGAATGCCAAACCAAGCTCTACATCTGCCGTCGCATGCAACGTTGACATTCCCATGGTTATTCCAAGGAAGGAATCACAACATGTCAAAGTCAGAGAGCCTACGAACAAGCAGCAACTTGACAAGAAACACTCCAGGGATCCCTCAGCGGCTCCAATGAGTTTGAAACGCCCTAGGGCGGACTCCGTTACAGGCATTGCCAGCCTCTTGGTTGATCTAAAGTCAACAACCAAAGCTCCCCCGTATGCAGCGAACGATCCAAAAGTTACAAAGACCACACCAATTGTGGAAGTTCCACACACAAAAGTCCCTGCAAAGAAGCAACTCCCTCGTAATCCTTCAGAAACAAGTCTCTCTCAGCCTCGAGATAGATTGGTTTCTCAAAAAGCCACCGACCAGTACAAACACCTTGAATCCTTGATTGCCAATCTCCCAAAACGTCAGAGCAGGCTTCTAACAGGCCGCGGAAACCGTCCCAACTTGAAAGATCAGCATCTAGTGGCTCATCAAATGATTCAGCGAAAGCTTTTGCTGTCAGCGTTAGCATCCGTGAGGAGTTTGTTGGAGGGACTAGCCACGGTGGAAGCCACCCGATGCGAATTGAGAGAAACTATTCGTTCCTATGAGGAAGTTTTGGTGAGTGCATTCCAGCCAAAAACATTGAATCTACTCTCCTAGATCTAACCCTTTGCCTCTTTTCTACTTCATCATAGTTCGACACCATTCAGCGCCAACAAGTGGAACTAAATTCAATGCCCCATGGTATGACTGCCGATCAGCAAGTGACATTTCCTTTCCAAGCTGCTTTCCAAGAAGTGGAGGCAGTGTTTCAAGCCATTGAACCTCCTAAACGCCCTCCTGGACGCCCCAAGTCTTCACTATCCAACAAACCGATCCATGTTCAATAAATTTATCAATCTATTGCCACAATCTCCTTGGTCGGGCTAGTCGATAGACACTAAACTAGATCTGACGTGGTCGTCTGGCTGTAGGTGATGGTATGGATGGTACTCGTAGTGCACGTTTGAATGTGACAGAGGACGAGAGCCAAGAAAAAGCCAAGAAAAAGGAACCGACCACAGAACAGGACGTTGAAAACACCCATCTTGTTCGAAGCAACAGCACTTGAGCTTTAGAGGGATGCTAGTTCTCCCCAACATAGGGATTACTGCTTCAAAGATCATCACGTCAAGTATTACTACTGGCACCTCCGCAACAACAGCGTTACAAGGGCACGCTCCTGAAAACCTTGGAACCGACATCGCACATGACTTGTCCATGACACTAGCTCTTACTCCAAGGGTGCGATCATGTGCGTACTCAACAATGGCCATGGCCTTGAATTTTGGTGGATATGAATTTGCAAGGAACAGTGCTTTAGCAATTTTTACGAGTGCCGAAACTGGGTTTTCGCACCCGTCAGCCTTTCCATTTGCAATGGCTATGGTCACACCGATATCACTGGGGTTTCTTTTTTGGTATGGAATATTAATCAATCAGCGAGGCCCTCGACAAGCGCTTCGAGCTACCAGTCTTGTCTCCGCCTTCACTCTCATTGTGTGCTCCCTGCTGATCCACGCAACCAGCGGCACATACCCGCTGATCTCCAAATCGTTGGTATGGTTCCTATTTGTATTTGCAAATTCCTATACCCACCTCATCAACACGCAGCAGTGGTCTTTTCTTGGCAGCGTCATGTCGTCTGCTGAGGGAGCAAAATGGTTTTCCGTGATGGCTGGAATCACCTCCATTGTTTGTACCACTTCGGCCATGCTCATTCCGACAATCCTACCCATGTTTGGTCTACTAGGACTTATGGGTTTGAATGGAATGGCACTCTTAACAAGTCTTGCTCTGTCTGAACGGGCATACCATTTGGCAGAGAAGGTACGTGTATTGTGATTGAGCCTGCATTGGAATGCAACCATGATAGTAGGAACTCATCTCGACGTCGACGCTTGGCACTGGTGTGTTGGTAGTTTGGCTTTGAACCGTCAGCAAAGATGTTGGATAAGATGAACAAGAAAAATGCTGCTGCAGCAAAATCATCACCGAAAACAAGTGATACTACTACTATCCTATCAGTCTTTAAGAGAATGACCACAATTTTCAACCGAGTTCCGACCCTGGCCGCGTTGTTTGGGGAAGTGGTTTCATTTCAGTCCCTCTGCACGATAATGAACACCCTGTTTGTAGTGCTACTGAAAGAAAGCGGAATGTCCGACTTGGATCGGGCAGCGTACACAGGGCGATTCTATGGATATGTCAACGGAATCGCTGGGTTGCTTCAATTCATTATTCTCCCTTTGACGCTACGACAAGCCAAACTGCAGACTGTTATCATGCTTCTTCCTTCCATGATGCTCCCAATCTTGTGCTATTCCGTGATGCAGACACCCACCTTGGGTATGGTCACTACAACATTCTTTCTCCTGAAAACACTGGACTATACCGTGCGAACCGTGGTGAATGAGATGGTTTGTCAGGGTCTAGACTATGAATCTAGATATCTTGGAAAAGAAGTCGTGGGAGTCCTGGCTAATCGAATTGGGAAGTCTGGCCTCTCGACCGTGCTGAGCTTGCTTGCACCAGTGGGAGTGGGCGTGGCGTGGTTGAACCAAATATCTGTCCTAGTAGGCGGACTTTGGTTTTACGCCAACTACAAGTTGAGTTGTCAAACACGAACTGCCGAACACACAAGGGAGGTAAACCATGATACCGGTAGTAAGATGCTGTGAGAGATGCGTTTTCGTACTATCTGATAGTACAGGTGCTCGCACTACTGCCAGTACTCTGTACAAACTACTACCGGTAGTAATCGTGTCGTCGTAGAGTGATGGGGTGACGACAGAACCTGAAACGTGTCTCGGATTGCCGTGATTTTTTCCATAATATGCAGTGCTGTTTTCGTCTTTCCAAATATCTCACTAGAAATTGTTTATTGTTCGAGCATTTCCTACTTAAAGATTGTGAAAGGACCTGATGTGGCATAAGATTGAATGTGTGGGAAATTCGTTGCGTTTGGTCTTGCCTGTACTGTTCTTTGAATGGATCCTCGAAACTTATGTATGTAATCATCAGCAGCAGTGGTGAATATCCCATCTGTGGTGCATCCCTATGTCCCCCACCACGTCTACAGGATTAGAGGAGTGAATGCCGATAGATAGATCTGGTTTCGAGAGTCCATTTCCCGCGTTTCTGGTACTATTAGATCGTCATTCATGCTTACGTTCCTGCGGCGTTTGGGATCTGTGGAAGGCCACAAAATTGAAAGTTCGGCACGAAAGAGCTATTAGTATCACAGAGTCCATTCGATCTTGCACGACAGTACTCGTACACAATCTCGTGGAATCACATCATGCTATCAGAAGAACAAGTCCTCGACTCTGCCTCTATAGACAGTCTCCCACAATGGGATGGTGACGACAAAAAGAAGAGTGGAAAGAAGCAAGGCAACAACAGGAAGAGACAAGCGCACACATTGTCGGAGCCTGACAAGGTTGCACGGAGTAGCGAAAATGAGACGGAGTCTCCTTCGTTGCTGTCTTCTCCTGCAAAGAAAAGCAAACCCAACGACGAAGACGATGAAGACGCTCGACTGCGTCAGAATGAAATTGAACGACGACGAAGTGCCAGCCGGGAAAGCTCACGAAGAACTAGGGAGCGAGAACGACGTCGGTTTGACTACTTCTCCTCCACCAAATACAAGTTGGAAGACGCGAATGCTCGTATCAAGATTGAGAATCAAAGACTCCGATCTCTGATTCAACTCCTCAAGCACTCCAAGGCCACAATGTTGCCCCCTGCTGCCAACAATAGCAGCATTGCTACTGCAGGTCAGCAACAGCAGCAACAGCGAGGAGGATCTCCCATGCTGCTGCCTCCAAATGTTTCTGTTGCTACAAACACGAACCAAATGTTGCAGCTTTCCGGGTTTCTGGCTGCTGGAGGAAACTCGTCTTTCCCATCCCCTTCTGCGGCACCGGCTACTACTGGTGTTACTACTACCAACCTACAAGATGTTGTTCAACAGCAGCAACAGCAGCAACAGCAGCGGGCAATGTCTCCTTCCCAACAGCAGCAGCAACAACTATTGAGTTTGCTGTTGAACACGGCTATGCCTTCTCCAGCCGCAGCCCCGGCTGGTGGTCTACAGCAATCACAACTTGAGTCTCTGTTGGCTCTCTATAACAACAGCCAAACGACGAATGTTACGGGTGCTCAACAAGGGACCTCCTCACCCACTGGTAACATGTCCTCCTCGTTGTCCCGACCTCTCGCTGGGCCACCTCAACTGGTACTCGGACAGCATCAGATGCAACAGTCGCAGCAAGGTACTAACTCAGCTGCTGCTACTGCTACTGCTACTGCTACAGCCAATGACGCTCTGACTCGACAGCTCCTCATGGAAATGTTGAATTCNCTGCTACTGCTACTGCTACTGCTACAGCCAATGACGCTCTGACTCGACAGCTCCTCATGGAAATGTTGAATTCAAAAGGAGGAGCGCAACCAGGAGCTGCTGGTGTTTCTCCAGGAGGACCTTCTTGGTGGGGGGGACCAAGCGGGTTGTAGGTTTTGCCTCCCCCCCATTTTGGATTCATGTTCTTACTTTTTATACAACTATGGTTGTTCAAACTTCTTGTTTGTCTATCATCTTCTCCGAAAGCAACACTACTACTAGCACCACGACAGAACATATGTGACTTTATACAACAAAAACAAAACTATGCATTCTTGTACTAGATCAACTTTTCTATTTTTCAATGTCACCTACCATAGGACAATATAGCAAGCACATAGAGGTACACGAAAGGCACCCCAAACGACAGCCATCATAGCAGTGGATCTTTTTCGACTAACAAAAGCGAAGCCTCAAGGTAATCCTGCATTTCGGAAAAGGGATCGTAGAACAAGAGGTGCCGTCACAGATGCTTGGTCTGCTGGAACAAAAAGTCCTTCATTGAATACTACACTGTCCTTCATAGTTCTCATCCGCGGGTTTCGCTGGTAATGCCGATGGCGCTGGTCAGTATATGTTCGGAGCAGCTTCAATATGTCGAGGAGAATGGAACAGATTCGCCTGCACCTTGATGACTAGAAGTGTCACTCAACCCATAAACGCATATTTCGAGCTAATAAATGACGAAACGTGGCTCGTTCTTGCATAGACCTCGTCAATTGTCTTGTTCAAGTCGTATCTTTTCCGTTTTTGCAAACTCTTTCCCTTGGTGGCCTATCAGGGGTATTTGAAACGCGCCCAGCAAACGTGAGACTGTGTTTGGGATCCTCTTCTCTTAAATGAAACCAGTTGCCTATGCTGAAGCGTGTTCGGTTGTGCAACTTTTGCTCCCGTATACCCTAAGATTTCAGACGTCATGAGCACGATGACTGCCCGATCTTCCGTGCCCGTTTCGGAAGAAGTCAAAACGATCACTCAGTTGTCTCATTTTCTTTAAAGGAGCTTGTCAAACAACACCGAAACTATCTCCCCAGCATGATTGCAGAAACATCCTCATCTACCCTCTTCTCCGCTGCTGACAGCTTGACCAAGAAACGCCCTGGTGCGGAAAGCTTGTCATCCACTTCTCTTCCTCCTTCGAAACGTGTGAAGACAAACGATCGTGACGATGAGGAGCTTGAGAGGAAGCAAGAACAAGAAGAGGATCGACGCATGAAGGAAAGTGAGCTTGAGAGGAAGCGATGGGCCAGTCGCGAAAGTTCCCGAAGAACCAGAGAGCGAGAAAGACATCGATTCGACTACTTTGCAGGGGCCAAGGCCAAGTTGGAGAAGGCCAATGCAGACTTGAAGAATGAGAATCAAAGATGCCGACTTCTCATTGACTTGATCAAGCGCTCCAAGGCATTGACCAAGGCAGCTGCGACAGCGCCATTGGTAGGTCAACCATTGAGCCAGCCACCAGCCATTCTGAACCCATCTACTTCACCTCCATCCAGGAGCAACATTGTGCAACCACCACAAAATAAGAGATACTCTTCCATTCCATTCCCAGCAGCAACAACACCTCCAAATCTTCAGTCTCTTTTGCTTCAAGCCTTGGCTGGAAATCCTACGGAAAGTTTGACAAGTCAACCACAGCACCAGTCAACATCGCAACGTGCTCTTGCGTATCTTGCTGGATTGCAGGCTGATGGAGCGTGGCCATTGGGAGGAACACCAAGCACAATACAGCCGAAACCCTCCTCTGTGATGACCAACAAACAGTCAAATCTATTCAACGCCTTCCCCTCGTTGCTTGCCAGTATCAACCAACAACAACAGCAACAATTTGGTACTACCAACCAAACATCGCCCTTTCTGCGACGTGGTGAATCACCTATTGTCGAATGCTTGTCCAGAAAAGGAAATGCGGCTAGTAGTAGCCAAAGGGGAATGATGCTGGGAGTTTCAGCACCCAATGGTGGAACTAGATCATGGATTTAATGGGTTTTAGGAAGACTTGTATGAGGATGTTCTTCCTGCGTTAGTATTGTCGCTAGCATTAGAATGATACAACTTCTAACTAGTACTTATCTTTGAACTACTATCAGAAGGGGTCGATACAACGACTAAGATAATAGAATAGATGGGTTGATACTACTACTACTAGAGAACGATTGTAGGTAGCATGAACCACCAAGAAGTCATTCATTTTCAGAGTCTTTTGCTGCCCTTTCGCGCAACAGTTGTACCAGTCATGTCATTTCCTTATCAAATCTATCAAAACCGACTGCAATGAATGATCAACGGAGAGCGTTGGAGTACCGGTAGTAATGGTTGAACTCCGGTAGAGATGTTTTGGACGATTTGATAAGGAAATACACGACACATATCACATATAGTTTATCCCACTACCTATTTCTCGGACCTCCACAACCCTTCCGCTGAGCGGCGCGCGCATTTCCTGCCCGACAACATGAGTAGGTACTCGTAGTAGCGTTTCGGCGGAAACATACCTGGCCACGGTTGCCACCAGGCAGATGAAGCAGAAAATCTGTTCGTCAGGTTGCCCTGCCCGACATCTGCAAATCCAACTCGATGCACTTTGACGCAATAAATCTGAGATTTCGTAAGGGATCACGGATCTCTACAGTACCACGTTACGCTGCCCCCCGCAGCAATTTCCTCACAAGTCTGCTCTCGCAGACGTTGAAACACCATTCACGTGAACACTCTCCCAATCCAACAACATGTTAACCGAGGTATCCTTTCCAAACAGAGCAACCTTGCCACATCCAATCTCTCCGATGGAAATGAAGCGAAACCTGTCTCTAGAAGATTCCACTCTCAGCGAGTCGATCTCGTTGCCACCCAAGAAACGAAGCAAACCCGCAGCCACCGCCGTGTCTGATGGAGGGTCGTCGTCCTCCATTTGCAGCAGCACTGAAGATCAAGAGTTGGAAAAGAAGCGTGTCGCCAGTCGCGAAAGTTCCCGAAGGTCTCGTTTGCGAGAAAAGCAAAGGCTTGACCACTTCACTGCTGCCAAGTACAAGCTGGATCAAGAAAACAAGCAAATCAGAGCCGAAAACGACGAACTTCGTGCTCTCATTCAGCTCCTCCAAGAATGCAGAGAATCTGTCAGGACAAAGCAATTGGAACAACAAAAGGAAGCACTTCAAGCATATGGTGGCGTAGACCCGGCGCAACTGTTGACAGTACTGTCTGGTGGGCTTTTGAACCAGCAATCGCAACCAATAATACCTTTTGTATCTACGACAGAAGAATTCCCAACAGAGCCTGCAAAAGAAGTGCAACAAACCCCCCAGGTCGACTATAATGTCGTCTTGCAGCTGTTTATGGGTGCATTGGTTCATGACCATCCCAGCAAGTGAAGTTCACTGTCATGCGAAGCGATGTTTGAACAACCGCCTTTGCGGGCATTGGAGCAACGAGTCTTGTCTCTCCCTGCTTTCGGAAATGACCGTCTACGTGATGCCTTTCCCAAGTTTGCCAGTCTCTTCAATACATATTATAAAACTACATGGTTACAAGAACAAAGATAGTTCAGATATCATTGCTTGCTTCTAACCTTGGTGATATTGTTTCTGAAGTCGTTGCATGCAGCAAGTATTCAACAGATTCATCTTAAAATTTCCTTGCGAAAGGTGCATCGGATTGCAGCATATCAAGAACGTGGCGAAAGTGCGACTGCCCTCTAGTAGGGTGCTGCGGAGGATTGTCCGACACAAGTAACTTCCCTTCTCACTTAAGTTGTGCGTGGGAGTGATTGGAGCTTCCTCCTTTCGAAGGGTGAAAAACACAGATTTAAAGAAAATGGGAGACAGCATAATGGGCTTCTGAATGTAATTAGGATCAAATAGACAAGGAGAGTTCCCATGACGTGATGTATATGAAGTTCACCGCCAGCTCACTGGGCTTCGTTCCCTATTTATGAACAGTTCAAGTCGCATTGATCCGACGAGTTCGATAGATACACAGTCGTGTTTCAGCTCCTGGAAGTGATTGACCATGAGCGCTGCTAGTACTACGGAGTGGAACTATAGCTAGATATTCTTCATTGAAGACTACTACCGGGGAGAGTACAAGTTGATGAATGGATGTTTTTCAGGCTTGATGTCCATGCCTACCGGTACCTGGTAGTAGTCTGTTGGTGTGCAGTCTGTACGGTAAGCAGTGGATGATGGCGATAGATGATGCTGTATTTGCGGATGTCCAAAATCCTTACGCAAGGTTTCTAAGACGTCAGTTCCGGAAGCCTCATCAGTGTCTGCTGAGCAGCTGCCCCCTGGTATATAAGTATTCTATATTTCGTTTGGTCGTGGTTCGGATATGTTTCTTGAGATAGGGATGTCAACGCCACATGTGAAGTCAATAGCACCAAAGCGAAAGTCAGTCTTTAACAGTATTTCGTGCTTATGTGGATGCGTTCTGTCTCTACTTAAAATCAGACTCTCAAATAGACGTGATTGACTACGGTAGCTTCTATTCTTAGTTATGGGAAGTCCTTCTACAGCAAGGTCTAAATCTTTCGTCGAGATTCGACAATCGCGCTTCTCCAACGTTTCGAGTACTGTACTGAAGAACGAAGAGTGATTGAGAAAAACGGCACAAGCTCCCTTTTAGTATCACAAAAACAGAAAAAGGCCACTCCGTCTGCAATCACAGTAAAACACAACACTCTCCAACTGTTGCTTTTGATGCAAACTACAATGGTTACCAATCAACCAATCATGGAAGCCCCCGTAATGAAGATGGATGTCTCCATGAAGAAGAGACCTTTGTCCAATTCATTCTCATCTCCTGTAAAGAAGATGAAGATCAGCAGAAACAAGAATGAACAGGAGGAGATCGACCCCAAGATGGAACTCGAGAAGAAGCGACAAGCAAGTCGCGAAAGCTCACGAAGGACAAGAGAACGAGAACGAAGCAAGGTTGACTTCTTCAAGACAAACAAACTGAAGTTGGAAGAGGAAAACGAGAAAATCAGGAGCCGAGAATGAAAGACTGCAACGTCTCATTCAACTGATCAAGGATGGAAACAACAAGAGGTACCAGTCTCTTGTTGCTACAACACCAAGCAATGCAGTGATGCCTGCGCCAGCCCCAGTGGCACCGCAGTACAGTACTCCCACGATTCAGCAACCACCACAAGGAGACATGGCATTGCCTCAGATGATCATGGGATTCCTTTCCAACCTTGTGGTGGCAAATCAAGCTCAAGCGCAGGCCAAACCGGCCCCCACGGCTCCTACTCCTACGGTTGACCAGAACCAACTACTTTCTCTGCTTACACAACTTGCTTCGCAAACACAGGGGTCCAACTCCTTTCACCAGGGTACTCAGTAGGGCTTGACTACACAATTACACAAACTGTGTTAAGGTTATATAGTCGTATTAGCTACATTCTTGTACATTCTCTTTACTCTCAACATCAGCTCCTACTAGACTGCACTACAAGTCAGTACATTGCTGTGTGTCTCCAATGAAGTTTCAGAAAGGGAGCAAAAAGTTGAAAAGCACAAGCAAAAAGTTGAAAAGCACCAACTACCGGTTGTGCTGATTGGGTTCTATGGCCAAGCAGGTATAATATATGCAAGGCGAATATGCAAGGCGCCTTCCATTTGTATTTATGAACAGTTCAGAGGCTCCTGACGTGATTGAAATGAGAACTGAGTGCCAGCGGACTCCGCTTCTTTGTTCAATTAAGATCAGCTTTGATGTGGTCCACAAAAGGAGTCGTTGATTGATGGAGATCTTCCTCAGATCTTCCTCAGTACTTCCGATCCTGCGTCGCATGGTGATCCAAGAAAACAAGAACTCCAACGACTGTGGATTGACTACCACCAAGTGGTACTCTCTGCACAGCAGTTTGCTGTCCACATACCAATCCAACGATTCAGCTAGCAACATCGACAAGTTGTTGTTATTCGAGAATGATGAGTGCGACGAAACCCCAACAAGGACAAGACATCAGGAAACATGAGGAGGACTCTGAAACTGCTGCTGAGCTGGAAAAGAAGCGACAAGCCAGTCGCGAGAGCTCACGAAGATCAAGAGAGCGTGAACGAAGCAAGGTTGAAGTCAAAGCCCACCAGTTGAAATTGGAAAGTGAGAACATGAGAATCCGAGCTGAAAACAAGCGACTTCGAAGATTTATCCAAGTCATCAAAGAAGGATCTAGCAACAGGAAGGACTCGTCCTCATCTACTGCTGTTGCTAGTTGTTCGAATGGTGCTGGTGGGATCGTGGTGCCTCAACCAGTGCCTGTAGTATTACCACAAAATGCTACTACTACAAGTACCTTTGTTAGTACCGACGCCTCAAGCCAACTGCCATCCTCTAATGTCACTCCTGTTCCATCAACACAATTACGCAGCGATCAGAATCATCAACATAGCAAGAAGGAAACAACAACGTCGCTGAGCAACAAATGCTCGTGAATGTTCTATCGATTCTTTTCTCTGCTACTGGTGGTTCTGCACACCAAACCAATCACCCTTTGCTCTCTGGTGGGTCTGTGAGTACAACTCCCTCTGTCGGTGCGATCAACTCGTGTTGTCCCTCTTGACCCAACTCGTGTCCCAACAAGGAGGGCGCTGAGCAACTACAGTTAGTAGTTCTGGATGTTGTGTTGCAGTGGTAGCATGGACAGGATGCTAAAGTAGTTAGTATTTGTAGTTGACATCACTCGTTGAGAACCCTTTCTATCACACGTGTATGATGAGAGTGTTGTGGAAACAAAACAAAATGTTGTAGTGTGTTCCCTATTGACTATTGACCCACTTGAGACCCACCATGTACTATCGTTAGGTAATACTATTATTACTACTAACGTTAGTACTAGTAACTACGACTACAGTGCAACTGGAGTTACTATCGGTAGTAGCACCAACTGTATTGCAGCAACGAAAGACGAGGCACAATGCTATTGGTTCTCCTGTAATCGTGTGTTTGCTCAATACAAGAGTAGGAGTAGGCAAGCGCCATGGTGTCCATCATTTCTCAGCTCAAGGAAAATAGTATAGAGTACTGCTACTAATAGCCTTCTTGTTGCCAGAAGTTTTGTTGGTGATGATGGATGCTTGGAGCTATTGGGTGGAGAATCAAAGTCGTGCTCGGAGGCCAGCAAAATGGAGTTCTTCCGCTACTTATGATCAACGTTGGTTGATGTGGTACTTATATGACGTGATTGGCTTGAAGGATGTGTGCCAGCAAATTCGGCTTCGTTCTCCAATTATGAACAACGCATCCCTGAACCGAAGCGGGATTTCGATAAGAGGTCCCACCAATAGCGGACGTAATTTCGTTCCGCTGAACGCAACCTTGCACAAAACGTTCCACAGAAACAATCACACAAAAACCAAAACCAAGCACTGAACACACTCACTACTAGTCCATCACCATCATGGCAACCAACCAAACCAAGAGATCTTTGGCCAATTCATTCTCGCCTTCCAAGCGAATGAGAATGAGCAATGAAGCAGAACTGGTGGAAAGCAACCCCAAGATGGAACTCGAGAAGAAGCGACAGGCAAGTCGCGAAAGTTCCCGAAGAACGCGAGAGCGAGAACGAAGCAGGGTTGACTACTTCAAAGCCAACAAATTGAGGTTGGAAGGAGACAATGAGAAAATCAGAGCCGAGAATGAAAGGCTTCGAAAACTCATCCAACTCATCAAGGAAGGCATTGCCAAGAAGTACTCTTGTGCCAAGGGAGTGGTTCCCCCCACATCGCCCGTTGTGCAGCCCACGCTTTCGCCCAAGATTTCCCCCAAGCTTTCGGCTCCGACCATGACCCAGCAGACACAACCACAATTGCAGCAGATGGTCATCATGGCTCTGCTCGCTTCAAGTTTGGCAGCAAATCAACCAAAGCCAACTCCTGTGGTGGCTCCTGCCCCCAGTACTTCAGTGGATCAGAGCCAACTACTATCCATTCTTTCGAGTCTCACTGCAATGTCAAGAAACAACACATCACAAGTCCCCAATGGGTCCATCCCACTATTTCAGGGAGCTCAGTGAGGATTTTGTCGTCTCCTCGTTACATTTTTGCACAACGACCAATATCAGTAGACCTAGCAAAGACCTAGTCATATCAATGCTCTAGAGCTATTACTAAAATGAAGCTTTAAGGTGGTAAGGTTTCTCGGCGGATACCCTAGGGTACTGCAATGGCCCGTACCTGATGTGTTTCCTTCCCCCGCACTAAAGGTGGTGCATTTGTCATGGCAAGAGGAGCAAGACAAAGCAGCGTGTTCAGCACAACAGCGTTGATTCCAATCGTTGCCTCCCTTCTTTGACGGCTTCTTGGAGGGTCGATTTCGTGAGTGCTCGTCGCTGCTGCGCCGTGAATCTTAAGAACAAAGAGCACATTCTACAAGTGAAGAGGCATATATCAGAATCTATTCTCTCTTAAATACAATCGGAATTCACTTTTTCTTGCGGCTCAACAACGTGATTCATGGATTTCAATTGTCTTTCACAAAAATGAAACCTGCACCACCCAAAGAAGAAGAATACTTCCCAAGCTCACGCATTCTATCCGAAGAGATAAACATGAAATTGCCAGGAAACTCCCCATCCCAAGCCGACCCACAATGGCGTGGAGATAGTACGAAGAGGCCATTGCCAGTTGACGAAGAGTTGGCTTCAAGCGCCGGAAGTGCTACTACTGGTGCTCCTGATGCTGTTGATCAGCAGGGAAGGAGCAACAGCAGATCCTTTCCGGAGAAAGGATCTCCGTCCAAACGCAGCAAACCCAACGAAGAAGACGAAGACGCGGAAGATGCTCGGCTGCGTCAGAATGAAATTGATCGAAGGCGATGTGCCAGCCGCGAGAGCTCACGAAGAACAAGAGAGCGAGAACGACGTCGGTTTGACTACTTCTCCTCCACCAAATACAAGTTGGAAGATGCGAATGCTCGTATTAGGATTGAGAATCAAAGACTCCGGTCTCTGATTCAACTCCTCAAGCACACCAAGGCCACTATTATCACTGGGGAAAATCATCTCTCTGCTCCAAGGTTCCAGATTCCAACCAAGCAGCAGCAGCAGCAAGCAACACATCCCAGCACCAGCACCACTACCAGCAGTAGTCCTCCCAATCCTCCTGCTGGCGCTGCCACCAACGCGAACCAAATGTTGCAAATGTCAAATTTCATGGGAAACTCGGTGCCCCAGCAAGCGAACATTCCAAACGACTTGTTGAAGCTCCTTCTCCAGCACCAGTCGAAATCGAATGCTCCTTCCTCCAAGAGCAACACCAGCAGTAGTCATGGTGGTGTTGGTGGTGCGGCTAGTCCCATGATGCCCCCGCCATCGACTCGCCCTACCACTACTCCTCCGACAATGCAGCAGAAACAATCTCAAGATCTATCTTCTTTGCTATCCAGTCCTTTGATCAATCAGTTGATGGGTCCCAACAAGGTCGATCGCACTAGTGGTGCTACTAGTACTACTACCCAACAACAGCAGCCACTCCCTGCATTCGCAGGCCTGGGGCAACTGGATATCAATCGACAGCTCCTTGAGCAGTTGAAGAGGAGCGGTGCTGCAGGTTTCCCAGGAGGTGCTGGTGGTTCTGGTGGTGGAGCACCCGTGCCCCTTGCTCCACCACCACTCTGGGGAAATGGTGGATTGTTGTAGTACTAATAGTACAGCAAGAAGAACCGCATCGACAAGAGGATACCGTGTTGTTGGTTGTGGTACAGGCACATGCAATTTTCATAGGAGTTCTACTACTATTTTTCGGCACAGAAGAAAGAGGCAAGCTGAGTTTCCCCTTGACTATCGTTTTTAGAATAATAATAGCCACAGAATACAAGAGATACTGGGTACTACTAGTACCATTTTGTTGGCATGTTGGTAGACTGCTAACTCCCCCTTTTCGAGTTACTGTAGCACTGTTCAAGGCAACACGACAACGGTTGATAGAGCAGTATCGGTAGTGTGATCCCGCCTCACGGTCTGTTTCATGACATATTATATTTAGGACTTGCCCCAATTCAGGTGGGCGGTGTAATCAGTTGGATCGTCGTAGCTGGCTCACAAACCTAGTCTACTATTTGGGACGATACTGGGACTTGGCAATCTCCTGACGAGGTCTAGGTTTTCAGTACAGGGAAATCCATCGAAGGAAGATGGAGAGGTGTGAGGTCCGTGGCATTCCACCAGATGACTCTTCCGGTAGTAGAGAAGAGCAACCTGGCCGACAGGCTCCCTAATTAATGGTTCTGGGCCATTCAATCTGGCAAACCCCATAGTATCGTCAGCTCCCCGCAGATTGGCATGAAACGTTTGCTGCCGTAGTGTACACGTGAATTTATTGTGGTCATCGCTACTTTTACCCAAGGGGAGATGATTATGGCCTCCGAGCATTTGGCACACTACTGCTCTGATATATGTTTTCTCAACGTAATCTTTGCGAAAACTACACCGACTTACGTTTGCGTAGAATCCTACCAGAGTCCACGAGAGGTTTCGCACAAAAAAAACACGCAGTCGACTGCATAAAACGATAGCAACATCAGAGAAAACACCCCAACCAGCAACCCAACGATGTTCCCAAACCAAACAAGTGAAAGCAAGCAACAGAACATGCCTACCTCCAACAAGAACGACAACAACAAGCTTCCTCCTCAGGAGATCGTAGAGAGTGACTCGGAACGAAGCAACGAAGCGTCGATGCCTCCCAAAAAGCGAAGCAAACACAACGCAGAATCGCAACAGGCCGCTGACACCGCTGCCTCGGAAATCGAGAAGAAGCGCTTGGCCAGTCGGGAGAGTTCCCGAAGAACTCGAGAGCGAGAGAAGATGAGGATGGACCACTTCACAAACTCCAAGTACAAGCTTGAACAAGCCAACAAGAAGATCAAGGCGGAGAACGATGAGTTGCGTTCTCTGATCAAGCTCCTCCAGGACAGCAAAGCCATGGTGGCTTCCAAGCACCACATGTCGTCATCCACAGCGATACCGACTGTGCAACCCCCAATACAGGTTCATGCTCCTCCTGCTCCTATTGTGCAGCAACCACAGCAAGGCCATGTCGGGGATCAGCTGCTGAGTATCCTCTCTTCACTGACTAATCCTAGTCAAGCTGCGCCTGCCCCCGCTGCACCAGTACCAGCAATAGCACCTGTGCCACCTCCTGTTCCTCAGGCTCCTCAACAACAGACAGAAGGGATGGAACAACAACTCTCAGCTCTTTTGACTGTTTGTATGCAGACCAACAATCCTGCGTTGAATCAACTCGTGGTATCTTATATCAGCGGGCTCGTCCAATCGGGGAATCAAGCCAAGCCCCCTGTCCAGCAACCGCAGCAATCTCCAATGTTTCAACCTCAGCCTGTTCCTGTTCCTTCAACACAGCCTACCTATACTCAATCAAATCATGACTTGAGTCAGCAGCTGTTGGCAGCTCTTGTACAGCAGGGAGGAGTTGGTGCTGGTAATCACCAACTTGGACAGTCTTGGAGCAATGGAGCTTGAGAAGCACTGTGATACCTGTCCTTTCTTTTGTGTTTCGGTATATCAAGCGACACTTGCAGCAACTCCCCTGCCAATCCTTTGACTGCAACTTGCCCGGCAAGTGATCTCCAACTGGTGCACGATCTTATCTGCGAGTCCGGTTGAGGGCGACAGCGAAAATAATTACGAATTGTAATGGAATGGCATCTCTTTGTAGTAGCGATCTCTAGCTAGATTTAGCTGCATATGTTTACATGATGTTACTACTACCGGTAGGCAGGAAGGTAGTGCATAAGCAACATAAGCTACTGTTTCTCTCTCTTGCTAGCTTGTGTTGGAAAGGAATCGTACCTGGACCAGGATGCTCGTAGACTGTCTACTGGCTGGTGGGAAGGGTCGTGTCGTCCGTAGTGTCGTGCTAAATAAATGGTCACGGCAGGACTCTGGCCGTCGTCTCACCGTCGCACCGTCGTCAAAATTGGAGATGTACATGGTACCCCACCAGTACAAGAGGGAAATGAGGTTCGCTTGTCAGAGTATACCCAGTTTTAGTATCCCTCCAATTTCTGTTGACCAGCCGCTCATCGCTAATTCTTGGCACAAATTTAAGATCTTCGTTTCTTAATCGAATGGTTCCCATCTCAAATAAGGGAAGAGTGCTTAGCCAACCCCAAACTTCCGAAGGTCATTTAAGATCAGCTTTAGAAACCTCCCAAAACAATCGTGATTGAGAACCCTTCGGAGGGTCATTTAAGAGCAGCTCTTGCTGCCAATGTTCACGCCTGTGACGGAAGACACAGTTCTTCCCCTTGTACCCTCATTATTTGAAGACAAGTCACGAAAATGGGTAGCAACACATGTGGCTCGTGCTAGGGTTCGTTTCCACACGTGGGCACAGCCTTGCCAAGTCGGTGGACAGCTCTCACAATAGTCATGATCCGTTCTATCACAATACAACAACATCACATCAGCATGGAAACCCAAACTCCCATCGAGAACACTCGAGGCGAGAAGAGACCACTGAGCTTCACAAGCCATGGGCCGACCAACAAGGTCAAGCGAGTATCCTTCACACCATCGCATCGTACCAAACTTGAAGCCCCACCAGAAGCAGAGGAGGAGGATTCCTCCTCCTCTCGCCAAGAATTCAAGAACAAACTCAAGGCTCTTAACGATGCCAACGAACTCGCCAAGAAGCGATTTGCAAGTCGAGAAAGCTCACGAAGGACCCGAGAACGGGAGAGACACAAGGTGGATCACTTCCAAAACAACAAGGCCAGACTTGAGAAGGAGAACGAAAGGTTTCGAGAGGAGAACGAGCGACTTCGAATTCTGATCGAAACCATCAAGAAGTCCAACGCTGGTGCCACAGGTGGAACCAAGGCTACTGCTGGTGGAGTCAACCAAGTGAGTCCTACTCCAGGTTCTGCACCACAGATGGCAGTTCCTCCCACCAACCCAGCTACCAGTAGTACTACTACCACGACGAATCTCCCCCTGTCAACGTTGTCTCACCTACTAGTGGCCGCTGCCTCAGCGAGGAACAATGGGACGCGCCAAGGAGGAATGCCAAACTACTTGCAACCCCAGCAAGTCGCCGTCCTCCAGCAGATTGTTCTCCAAATACTTTCAAATGCTCTCTTGCCTGCCGGTTCTCAACTTACGACTAGTGCTACGAGTACAAATGCGCTACAGAGCCAACTAGTATTGTCAATCGTGGCGCAATGTGGTCTCCTCGGTGCTGGAGGTACCCAAAGCAACTCCACCCACCAGACAGTGCCGTCGGTGCCAAATCCTGCCAACCAGCCCACAAACTGGATGCTACCTCCACCTATGGTATCACCTGCACCGCAACAGCCTGCATCTGCCGTCTTGTCGTCGTTGAGCCAAGAAGAGCAGCCACAGAATCTGCTACAACAGACGATATTACTTCTCCGTCAACAAGAAGGAAACCAGTTATCACACAAGAATGTCGGCAATATGACCTCTTGAAATACTTTGTACTAATTCTTTTTAATATGGTTATAGTCACTATACCTCATCGAGCAACCAGACCAGAAGGTGGTGCAAAAATTCAGGCCCATCTTGTGATCCAACCGAATCGATTTCGAACGCAGTAATTCCCTTTACCAGTGCGGCGCTCACAAGAGTGCAACGCGGTGTTGGCTGAGTGAATGCGACCTCGTTGGGCATACGTCGGCTTGAGTCAACCTAGCAAATGGAAGTCATTAGTGACCAGACATGGGTTAAGGTCAAATACTTAAACGTTTTTTGAATGACAGCTGGGAAAAGGGGCCTCGGTTCGGTTCAAGTGATCGGGGTTCTTGTTTACGTGTAGCTTTCTTGAACGGAGCCTGCTTGTTCGCCTCTGTGATGGTCTGAAAAAACGATAGTTCCGACTGTTCTACATCTTTTTGTGGGACAAGAGACCCGAACCCAAGCGAACATCTCTTATACAAAGCAAAACCTTGCGTGATACATGCGTGCTTATGTCAGTGAAGGTCAGCAAGAATCTTCTTATATGGCTTCCGTTTTAGATCATATGACGTTTGTACAAAAATCTCGAGAAAAACTAAGTAAGTGTGGTCAGGCTGGCAGCTGGACCCCAGCCGTCACCCGTGTTAAGTGGTGTTTGTTGAGGTACTCTAGAGACCTACACAGTTTCGTACGCTACACCGCGTATGCGAGTGAGAAATTGCGCAAGAAAACACCTCCGGCCATGCATACAACTTCGCACCGTAATACGGAGAGCACACCTTCATTGTCACCATGTCTCCGCAAGGCAAAAAGGAAAGTAAAGAGTCATCCCACAGCGAGGAGCTAGATGTAGAAACAAAGAGGAAGAAAACATCCTCCCCTTTATCGCCCAAGAGGCGTCATGACGACAATACTAAACAAGAAGCGGGGCTTGTCGCTCCCAAAGACCCTGATGAGGTAGTCAGTGGGGACAATACTACCGGTAGTGCTGGTCGAGCAATCTCCCCCAAAACAAGGAGAGCAGTACCAAGTGAAGCTGAAAGTGAGCTCGAGAAGAAGCGTAGTGCTAGTCGATTGAGTTCACGGAGGACAAGGGAACGTGAAAAGCAGAAGCTGGAGCACTTTCAAGAGAGAAAGGCGAAGATACAAGAAGAGAACGGAACGTTACAGTCCGAAAATGAAAAACTCCGGTGGCTTGTGAATCTCCTCAAGGTTGGACAGGCCGCACAAGCGAGAAACGCAAGTAGTACCACTGACCATACTACTCCTGCTTCGAGTAACGGCGTCCCTTCCGTACCATCGGCTCCTCCTCCAATGACTCCATGGTCTGCTCCTGGCGGAGGAGCTGCGGCTGCTGCTGGCGATGCCCCGGCAACCCTTCACTTTTCTTTGTCAGGTGGTTCCTCCGGTAGCACTCCGGCTGCTGTTCCAACGCCACCACCGGCTGTGGTAGTGTCTCGACCGGAACGTGATTACTATCAAGGCGCCCATCATGTTGGACCGACTACCGGTAGTATTAACACTATCATGGACAACTCGTCCTCCTCCTCATCGCCATCTGTCGTGCCACAGCTGCTGGTGTTGCTCAGTCAGGCTTTGCAATCAAACATCCAACAACAACAACAACCTCCACCGGTATCAACAGCAGCACCCGCTATGGATCAAACGACATCGAATCCACAACTACTACCTGGAGCTACAAGTAGTAGTAGTAGTAGCACTGCTGCTGCTGCTGGCGCACAGCAAGCTGACCCGCCTGTCATGCAGCTCCTTTCTCTGCAGGTTCTCAACGCTTTGGTATCCTCAAGTCGTCATGAACATAGGCAGCAACAGCAAGCCGTACTAGGTGGTGAGGTAGCCACCAGTGCTACTAGAGCAACTGCAACACCCCAACAAGAACGTCCTCCTGCACCAACAACAACACTTCCAGAACATCCTCTGGTGGTACCTCCGCCGCTCGTGCACCAACACAACCAACACCTACTCCCCCCACAACAGAGTGCAACATTGCAACAAGAGCTACAGCAACAACAACTTCGTTTGTTGTTCCCGCCGTATGCGATGAACGGGGGGGGGTTATCTCATCAACAATCCATTCCTATTGCGCAACCGTTGGGGGTCATTAACCAACAGCAACAACAGCCGCCGGCGCCACAGAACAATAGGAATGATGCCAATGTTCCCCCCAGTCAAGAGCAGCTGCTGCGAGCGCTGATCCAAGGCGTCTTTTTCAGAGGAGCATCGGGAGGAGCAAACAATATATTCCCAAATGATGCATCTCATCCTCCTCGGCCGCCGCCGTCAACATGATAGGAAGAGGAGGGTAGTAGCGGGTTGTACTAGTAGTAGTGCGCATAGTTTCTGTACAATGCATGCTCTGGGGGAGCGGCAGGATGACTCGTATTGGTTGCTCTACTAGAACTGTCCCCCTTAGTAGTTCACCAGTATCATGCAATTCGTACTAGCATTGGTAAGAGGTCTACTATGCTTCCGTCCCCACTAGCAGGGCATCCCCTCGTAGCACTTTTTTTTGTAGAGCTCCTCGTACTGTTGGATTCTTTGTCCAAGTACTCCTTGTTACGAGACCACAACGAAGACAAACGAGCGGACCTCCTCGTCTGGAACATGTCCACGACTACGAGGTGCTTCAAATCGTTGTTGTCTTCTTTGGAGTTAGTACTTCTACATCATCTACAAGTGGTACTATCTAGCACCTGTAAGAGGAGGATTTAGTACAAAAAGGAAGAATAATAGTATTCTAGTATTATTTCAGTGGTGGACGTCGCGGTAAATGCCAAAACGTGGATAGAGAAGAAACATAACTTTTGCGGCATCCACCATAATATGTCGTAGTATCAGAACAATGTACACAGCAGTCAGCGTCGAGTAGACAACACGAAGACGGTGGTTGGTACCTTTTCTTGTATCACCGTGGTAGTAATGACTGATGTCTACGACTGGTACGAGTAGTGATGACTGACGACTAGCCTTCTCCCTACAGGCACCCAAATATCGCATTCGTACGACGACAGACTGACACTGGGTACGTTTGAAAGACCACCAAGCCTCCAATCATCGCACAGCAAATCGGATGGATCGCATCACGTCTGTCGTCGTCGCATCAACAAGTAACACCATTTTCCAATCCTGCACCACTTTTCTCGCTACTGTACGACTGTACGTAGCCAGCAGTAACAAGTCTACGGACATTCTCATATCCCAAACTGCCCAAGAGGGTATCCTTGCGCATGCACTATTGGAAGGTGTCCTTGACCATTCCTCTCCTGCTTCTCGTCGCATACCTTGTCGACACTTCGGTTTCTCTACCCACTCCCAGTTTTACTACAGGACCTTCCTGTCGTTCGAACAGTTTGAACAACGTACATACAGACACAATGAGTGAAAAGCCACAGGGAATCGCCGCATCCATTGCACGCAAAAACATCTTGGAACTTCAGCCTTACCGATGTGCCAGAGACGATTATTCCGATGGTATCTTGTTGGATGCCAATGAGAACGCCTTTGGCCCCACTTCTCTTCCTACCAAGTGCCTTGATCCTTTTGACAACTCCAATGTTCTCGAACGCTATCCTGATCCTTACCAAATGGAACTCAAGGAATTGTTTGTCAAGCACCGAGGGAATGATCTCACTCCTGCCAATATTTTTGTTGGAGTCGGATCCGATGAAGCCATTGATTTGTTGATGCGTATTTTCTGTTACCCAGGACAAGATGAGGTTCTGACTACTCCTCCCACCTATGGCATGTACAAAGTGTGTGCCAAGGTGAATGATGTGGGTGTCAACATGGTTCCTTTGACAGAAGACTTTGATGTTCGAGTTCCTGAGGTATGTCAGTTTGTTCTTTGATTTTGGGGTATGTTGTGAAAGCTTCTCTATTGTTGTCGTTGCCGAAATCCTTTGTCCTTTCTGTAATACAGATTTTGTGGAAATACCGAATTGCATACCCAACCCACCATTAACCCCATTCGTTTTCTAATAGGTCTTGGCTGCCGTCTCGGAAAAAACCAAATTATTGTTCCTTTGCAGTCCTGGAAACCCCACCAGTAAGGCCATTCCTCTTGATGTAGTCGAAACTATTGCCTCTTCGCCACAATACAAGGGCATTGTTGTTGTGGATGAAGCCTATGTCGACTTTTCGGACAAGGGAACTGCTGTTGGATTGGTTCACAAGTATCCCAATGTTGTCGTCTTGCAAACTTTGTCCAAGGCCTTTGGATTGGCTGGAATTCGTTGTGGTTTCTGTATCGGTGCTCCAGATGTTATTCAACTCATGAACAATGTCAAGGCTCCCTACAATGTGAATGTCTTGACCAGTGAGGTCGCTGTCAACGCCATGAATGCCATTGAACGATTGGAGACCAACATTGCCAGTGTCCTTGCCGAACGGGTAAAGATGATTCAACAGTTAGAATCCTTTGACTTTGTCGTGAAAGTATTTCCCTCGGATGCCAACTTTTTGTTGGTCCGCATGAAGTCCAATGCGTTGCAATTGTACAAGACCATGGCGGATGCTGGAGTGGTGACTCGATACCGAGGCTCGGAAATCCATTGCGATGAGTGCATCCGTGTCACAATAGGTACACCCGAAGAAAACCAAACTATGTTGGATCTCATGCAAAAGACATACAAGGAGTTGACAGCCTAAGGGACGGTATCTGACACTCTAAAGCTTAGAACGCTTTGTTGCGACTGCGTATAAAGTTTATACCGTTCTCCAATAGCACTACTGGTAGTACTTGCTCTACCGGTACGTACCGGCAGGTCTTTGCCTGTTGGAAATATGGAGGTCTACACTACTGTCGTATCCAAGGGTAGCGCATCGTCATTCAATGGCACGTTGTTTCATTCATCACGTCCCAACTCCTTCATTACTCTCCGTCGTTGGAGAAGGATCCCAAGCTCAATGGGTCTACAACTTTGTACTTTTTACAAGCTCCAGCTCCAGCTCCAGCTCCAGCTACTACTTGAAAAATAGAGTTTTTAGAAAAGAACAAGAAGAACGGGAACTATTAGTAGTTTTCAAACGCACTCCAGAATTGAGTGAACCCTACTTTTCTGTAGACAGTATCACCGGCCCAAGCCATGAGGGAAACTTCTTGCGTTGCATCCGCTGATGCAGCTACCCATTCGTACTCTTTCGTGTCGAACCAGAAAAACAATCATGTCATCATACAATAACCACCTATCGCATATTCCATCCAAACGCACTACTAGTATAACTAACAGAGAACCATAGTATACGCATCCAACCAACCAGTCAACCAACATCAGTCAATAATCAACCCAAACTTTTTAGTACTAAGAAGAACCTATCACACTTTATTCGGTAGCCTTGGCCTTTCCAGCCGGCACAACGGCAGGATCCTCCACCATGGTCTGAGACCATCGTCGCAAGACTTGAGCTTGGTAATCCAAATCTGCTTGACATTGGGCAGGAGCCGCTTCCTTGGCCTCCTTGGTGGTTTCGCGTCTCCACGATCGCTTCTCCATGCGTCGCTCATGCGCTTGTTGAATTTGTCGCTTGTACTTGGATCGAATGTCTCGAACCAACTTCCAACGACGATCTTGTCTCTTGAGATTGCGCGATCCTCTCTTTCCTTCCCTTTCTGGTAGAGTAGCAAAGGCCAGGTTCAACAACTCTTGGGTTTCTTCTTCGGAATAACGAAGGGCAGGGAATTTGAGCGAGGCATCGGTTTGGACGGCAGCTTCCTTGGCCATTTCCTTTTCGCGGCGAGCACGCGCTTGCTTTCCTCCTCGACTCTTCTTGAGGACTTGTGCGGTAGTGACTTGACCTGTTTGGAATCCATCCACAGCAATGGATTGTTGGAATTTGACCCACTCTTGATGTTGCAAGAAGGGTTGGTTGGAAGCATCGTCCGTAGCAGGAGCCTCGTCGGTAGCTTTCTACAAGTATGAATGAATGAATGAATGAATGAATGAATGAATGAATGANTTGGAATCCATCCACAGCAATGGATTGTTGGAATTTGACCCACTCTTGATGTTGCAAGAAGGGTTGGTTGGAAGCATCGTCCGTAGCAGGAGCCTCGTCGGTAGCTTTCTACAAGTATGAATGAATGAATGAATGAATGAATGAATGAATGAATGATTGAATTGGGTGATTGGGTGGAAGCAGATTGCAAATATTGGGAGGGGGATTGTGGTTGTTTGTCGATGTAGACGGATAGGGGAAAACAATGTGAGTTCACCCTGACAATTACACATCATGTACCTACCTACACGTAATAACCACACATGCACCAACTACGAGTACCGACAGAACGTACCGATGCTTGAGGACCATTCTTCTTCTTCTTGGCTTGTACTTTAAGGCGCTTGGCATTCTTGGCATCAATCACTTTACGGTTGACTGCAAAGGTACGAACACTGCAAGTGGTGGGCGACACTGGAAGCGAAACCAAGTTGGGAACTACAACACCAAGGGATTTGCTAGAAGTAGAAGCAACCAAGGAAGACTTCAACGTCCATTGGGACACTTGACGTGTCAATTGTGAAACAGAAGTAGAAAACATGCTTGTTGGTATTGTTGTTATGATGGAAGTGGTAGTGGTTGTACCAACAATCAATCCCTTCGCAACAACTTCACTGACAACAACAAGCCAAACTACACATCCATCACGGTCGAAACGAACGGCCTGCAGACAGACGCCGATCTTACGGATGGATTGCGAGCCGCACATGCAACTTGGGGAAGTATCGTGGAATTTTGAGGAATGATTTTGGGGGTTGATGCAGAATCCCCCAGACCCATGCGACGGGTAAAGAACCAGTATCCTTCCGGAGGACAACGACAGGAAAGATTCGAACCACGAACAACGAACTACGAGCGAGTTGCCAACGGGCATTGTCCTCCTCTACCGGTAGCTAGTAGTACGAGTAGTAGTTGTTTCATTGTCATTGTCGTGGTGGTTGTAGGCACGCACACGAGTCAAAAGTCAAAACCCTTCCCCTAGTTCCAGTAGCTGAATGCACGTTGTGCATCACATTTTGACCATGGCCGAACAAGAGAAGCAATCTCAACAGCTTCCAGAAGAGGAAGAGGAAGAACAAGAAGTACGAGTAGTAGCACCAGTCAATGAGGAAACAGGAGAGTTACCAACTCGGGAAGAAACAACAACTACGGAACAACCAGAAGAACCACCCACATCGGCAACCTCTAGTACTGCTTCCAAACACGCCAGCAACAGCAAGAGCAGCAAAGACAACTTGGAAGACACCAAACGACTCCAAGAACTCGAAGCCAAAGCTGTGGCAGAAGCCACCGCTACAGCCGATGCCGCCTTTGCTCCCAGTCCTAGTTTGTTGAATGCTGCCACGGCTGCCCCTTTGTTGACTCAAATTGACGGTCCTTCCTTGAGCAACTACGAAGGAAAAGAATCCATCTATGTCGGTCGGAGTGTGCCTGTGGCAGCAGGATCCAAGTTGCATGTGCCGATTCAAGTATCCTCCCCTGGAAGTATCGTGGAATACTCCGTAGAAAACAAGTATTACGATATTGCCTTTGGGATTGTGGCCGAACGAGAAGAGGGTGTCACTGTGGTCAAGGTATGTACTAGTATACATTGTGCTGCTGCTGCTGCTGCTGCATGTTTCAGCTCTTGTGTGTGGTGGATTCGGATGTTCCTCCATCCAAGTTGTGTGATACCAACCTCCTCTCACTCTTTTTGCTTGCACAACCATAACAACATTGAACAGGATGTGACCCGAGTCGATGCCTCACATGTACCCATCACTGGCAAATTCCTTGTAGGAAGCGTCCCTTGTCTCATTCATTTCAAGTTTGAGAATGACTATTCTTGGTATCGTGACAAGAGTGTCAGTTACAAGGTCGTCATTACTCCTCCCACTCGACAAACCCTCATGGCGGGTCGGCGGCGTAGAGCCCGGGCTTGTCTCAAAACCATTGAAGAAGATTTGTCCACTCTCACCCGACGGTTTGATGCTGTCTCGGAAGATAAAGCAGAGATTCAATCCAAATTGGATGAATTGATCAAGGAAATGGAAGAAGTCAAGGCCTCCTTGGATGCTGTCCAAAAAGATGAAGATGTCATCCAAGACCGCCTTACCTTGAGAGAATCTCAAAAGGACGCCTTGATAGATCGATTGGAAAATGGATGGCAAGATGAAGCCATGCCAGCAGCTTCGTCAGGAGGAGGAGCGCAGTCCTCCTCTTCATAGACAGGAACAACAACAGCAACAACAGCCGTGCCGCAGTAGGATGAGATAGTGCAAGCAGTAGTCGTAGGTTCGAATGGTTTCCCCTAGCAGAAAAGCGCTCGTAATGGTACCGGTACAGTAATTGGTTACAGTAACAAGGAGCTCTTGTATGAGATTCTCTACCAGTCTTGTACTACCGTAGGACAAACTATTGCCGTGGTGCCCCGTCGCCATCATGCTCCTGGCTGGATGTCTGCTGTGATATGATAGTAGTGTACGAGAAGAATGAATATTGTGTTGGTTGATATCATTTTACACTTGTTCTTGATTACTAATAGTATTATTCTTGAAATTCGTTGAGGTAGTAGCATAGCACTGTAGTATACAACAGGTCTCAACAGTAGTAGTATGTTTGTTTCGTGGTAGTACAGGGACAGGTAGTAGTAGTAATGGTAATGGTAGCAACATGTACATATGCAGACATCAACAAGAAGGGATGGACGAACCTCGCCCATGGCTCCCTTGCTCTTGTTCCCCCGGCCGATCGTTCCTTGGATCGATGGCATGGCAACTCACATCCCCCTGGTTTGTGTAGCTATGAGTATCCATGATGACATCGTGGAAGATCTTCTTGGACAATCACAGGCTCATCGAACGGCTGCTGTTGCTTCGTTCCTGGCTGTAGTAGGAACATGATCGTAGGGAGAATCCCAAGCCTTGCGGATTTCCCAAACAAAACCAATCTTTTCCAACTCGACTATACGCTCTGGAGTCATGTTGCTTGTTTTGTTGTCTCGCAATAGCTTGTATTGGCGACGTTGACACTGTAAGAGGATAAGAAGAACAAAAATTGGTGAGTCACGGAACCGTGAGGGTGGAGGAGAAGGAGGATTCAAATACTCCCGCAGCAACACCAACAGGAGAGCAAACTTTACAGTAGTTCGTACCTTGACCCAAGTTGCCAACTGAGGGTTCTCTGGAAAAGTGCTTGGAACACTGCAATCTCCATATCGCTTGACATAAGCCTTGAGCTCCTGAAGTTTCTCCGCCCAAGCCGCAGCATGAGAGTCCCAGATGAAACCAATGTTTCCCAACAATACAATGCGCTCATCCGTCATGGTGGAAGTCTTTCCTTCCATCTTGAGTTTGTACTGATACCGTTGGCGTTTGACCCATCGTGCCAAGGGAGGATTCTCCATGTAGGTATGTGGTACCTGGCAATGGCCCTCCGCGCGGCGGTACTCACAAAGCTCTTGGAACTTTTCTGTCCACTGTTCGTACTGATAAGGGCGGAAACGATGAGAGGTACCACGCTCGGTCCCATCCTCATCACTTAGATCATCTCCTGAACTGTGATTGCAAGTCTGGTCTTGTTGAGGAGTAGAGGAAGATTCAAGTGCGGTTGTCTCATTTTTCGGGTCCTTTGCACTATCTTGCGGAGTCTTCCGCGCCTTCTTGGACAAGTGTTGATACTCTGCCAAAGTATCCACACTCTTCTTGATACAATCTTCTCCTTCTGAAGAACGTTTGGTAGGTGTTGCCATGCCAGAAGAAAGAGACGAACCCAACAAACTGCTGGAAGCAGCGGTAGCCGCCAAAGAAGCAGGCGAGGTAGAACCAAACGAAGAAGGGAACAGTCGGGAAGACGGATTTCCCAAATATGTCCCCAAGAATGGTGAAACGGATGCTCCCAAGGATGCTATCAAGGATTCCGTGGGGGTGGGACAAGCTTGTTGCAACAACATGGCGGCCCGGAGGCGGCGTAGTTGCTCCATCTGCAGAGCAACAGGTAGTTGGAGGTCCTCTTGTTGCTGTTGTTGGGCAGCCGCCAACATAGTTAGGGCAGACATATCGGCTTGCCACGGATTGGCAAGGAACAATGGGTTTGCCAACAGCGATGATGGCAGGGACGTTGGGTGACTTGCAGCCGGTGAAGGACTGCTGGCCGCAGCACAAGCAGAACTAGGGGCAGACATGGGAACAACTTCTCCGCTTTTCTTTTCTTGTTCCTGACGAGCTGCAGACTCAATAGGAGGCGTGACTACTGTTTTCGTGGAAGAAGTCTTGGCTTTCTTCTTTCCATCACTGCCCAATTCGATGCTCACAATCTCGGACAATCCCAGCTGAAGAGGGACGTGTTCCTTGCCTTTGGGAGGTACAAGTGGAACCGTTGCGTGTCTGCTGGCTCTTGGCAAGGAGGCTCCATGGAGGTTTCCTTGGTTGGCCATGGTCAGTGTAGAACTTGCATTCATAATTTTGCGCTGTGGGGTTTTCTGAAGTTGTTGTTGTTGTCAATCAGAGACGAATAGGCCGATGATGTCGAGTTCTGCAGTCCTAAACACCCGGCACTAAGATTCACGGCCCAAAGCGATTTCACGTCTACCACGGACTATGGAGTAAACGCAGCTACCGATGCAACAACCTTCAGAAAATCACTCTTGGTCAACCAAATTGGTAAAGGTTGACTTTTTTGTTGTCGATAGGATGAGAAAACCAACTTTGGGAGCTTCGTGAGGCTACTCGTACTCTTGGAAAGTCTCGATGTAAAAATGGGAAAGGTTGAACTCCAATACGACAAGGAATGGACCGGCTTTTGGTGCGAAACGAGCTACAAAAACGTTGCAACCCTGGTACAAGAAGAACGATTCATTAACTAAGACGCCAAATCACCCATACACAAGCGAATGCCAACACGTATCCAAGGATACTTCAGAACTGCTTACCAACAGTATACTACTTAACACACGCGACTTACCCATCGTTCTCCGCAAATTCTCCAGTCGACGCAAGAGGGTTGCGACATGAAATACTTAATGTTGATCTTGGGTGAGACTTTACACTTAGCCTTTGATATTTTCCTGAGCCTTCCAAAACTGCTTGGACGAGTATATTCGAAAGCCTCCAATCCTTCACAGACATGTGTTTTCATAATGTGAGTATTTCGAGCGATTCAACTGTCGCAGCCCTCCGCTTCCTCCACAAGAGGGGTGGGCCATTATTGAGACTCGCTACTCTAGATAGAGGAGCCTTCTATCGTCTTCACTAATCCAAACGACGCTGAAAGGGTCATCATTTCTGGGCGATCGATACGACTTGTCGCATAAAAGTTTCAATATTATTAGGAACAGGTTAGTTGTTGACAAACATTAGGGCTACATTCTTCAAGTCACTGAAACTAAATACCCAGCAACCTAGAACAGCAAGGTTCGTTTCTATCACGGTCCATCGTTGAACAGAATATACTGTGCTCATTCTGTTAGCGGCGCCAAACCCGGGATCTTCGTTCTTTTTTCACGGACAAGTCCTCCCCTCCAGACTTTGTCCTACCACGACGGACAAAGAAGACTACCTAGCTTTCTCCTTTGGGTGGTCCATCCTTTCGGATTTCTCTGGTCTTCTCCCCACTCTTCTGCTGTGCCAGCCACAAAGTACTTTGAGCAGCAGGTTCAAGCGTTTCACTTCACTCTTCACCCGTCAACGAGAGTCATGGATGACTCAAAGGAATAAATTCAGAAAGTCGACACCAATGACCAATGACTCAATCGGCAAAGTTATCTGGTACTGTAGCAGGCGTGCAAACTATTCACACCGGTGGAGTGCTTGTAGCTCCCTTCACTAAACCAATATTTCTGGCTGGAGGATTCTAGCTCAGGAACTGTCAAACTAGCAATGGCGGTAGTAGAATAGAGCTACAAGAAGAACAAGTTCGTCATCCTTCATTCTTGGACAATCTCATCAAATCTTGTTTCTCATTCTCATGACAATGCGGCCAACCCCATGAAGAACTGAGGCTAACGACAAGTTTGTACTTTGTTTCTCGAAAACGGACCTATTTCACTGTTCATCCATGGATGTTGACATGACTAGAAGAACTGTAGAGGTGGTGGGACTAGGTCCATTGTCAACAAAAAAGGGATGATCTCCGTCGCCATGAATACCAAGCACCAGCAGGACTCCGTATTCGTCCAAAACTGCATTGCCAAGTACTAGTACTAGGTAGCCATTCTCAAGCGATTCAGATTTGATACGACTTGTTGTAGCAGCATCGGGGAATTCTCGCAATAATATGCTTAGAGTTGTCTTCTCGTTGTGAACCAATACAAAAGGGGCTTTAAGACATGCAGCAAATCTTCGTTTGTTGCGTATTCGCGTATAACAGACTACCAGGAACCATCGTACCAACATCATTATCAAAGACTGGCGGATATGAACTCGGACTTCTCTTCCTTGACATCCCTGAATGATCTCTCGACCTTCTTTTTTATATTCTTCTGAAGCAAAACTACTGAAATCAGCTTCCGAGTCATTCAAGAACAGCAGCTACCAAACAGTCATAATCTCGCAAACAACAACACTGCCAAAAACATGGGAGCAACCCAGTCGGATCTACGAGACGTTGACAATGACTTTGAGCTAGTCATTCGAGCTTCCAAGGCATTGGAACAAAAGCTTCAAGAAATGTTTGAGACGGATCATCACACATCCCATTCTTCCAACATCAAGCGTCTCCAAAATGAAGGTGTCAACACCAGGGTGATCAAGGATTTGTTTGCTCTCAGTGAATGGCGAAACAAGCTCGTACATACTCCTTCTGTGAACAGTCTGGCAGATTTGGGTCTGTCAAGGTCCGAGTTTCGAATGAAATTTGAAGCAGGTTTGAAAGAAATCAACAGGGTCTCGAACCGTAGGCATTTCAGCTACGACAATGACAACATCAGCGCTCTTGTCTCCAGCAATAGTCGATTTATTGCGACGAGTAGTAGGAACGAGGGTACATCATCGTCAATGTCCAGTGGCGGTACCATGGCAGCTTTGGCCATTGGAGCTCTCACCTTAGGAGCTTTGGCACTGGGTGCTGGTGGTTCCGGAGGTTGGGTTTGCGATGATTGTGGGAGTCGACATTCTGGGTCTGACGGCGAGAGACGCTACCGTTGCCAATACTGTGCGAATTTTGATGTCTGCTCGAATTGCTTCCGCAGTAGAACGCCTCCTTCGTGTGGTCACCGTAGTTTCAAAGTGCGTTGTGATTCCAATGAGCCTTGGAGAGTCGCGGAATGGCCTTCTACGGGTGGATTCCTCTGGTAGAGGCAATGTACTGGTGTACAATCCCCTTTGTCAACAACGTTGACAGGTGCCCACCAGGTTCCAAGAAATAATGTGGCACAGGCGCATGGTCGATGGTCGGGTTGTGGAGAGATTGACTCAAACGAATCATCTACTGGATTCAAGACTAGAGATGTGTTGCTAGCATAGCAAACCTTGAATAGAGAACTGGAACAATCATCATGGCTGGATTTCTCCCAATCTCGGAGTGATAAGAATGCAGACGGATCCGATGCGAGCTCTCGCGGTAGATTGCTGTCAATGCATGAGTAGAAGATGAACAAGCAACAACACCATGTTCCTTACCGAGGGTACTCTGGTTTCCACGGTACTTGCTGTCCCAGCTTCAACTCATTGTATGTCTATCCTCACAAAAGCATAAAACACGAAAAATAAGTCTAACAAGTTTACACTTAGCTTCTGGAACAGGATTTGTTCCACTGTTCGTCTAAGGATGTGGACAGCAAGACAAACAACACAGTGGGTCCAATCGTTGTTCTCTAAACCATACGTGGAGGAGCCATTGGAACAAACGATCCCGAAGTACTCGTAGCACTGGAAGCACTATCACTAGGCGGGGGCGGTAGTGGAGTTACGCCTTGTAGATATGCTGTTGGCAACTGTTGTTGCTGTTGATAGGATGAAGCGTCATCCAAGGCGACAGCATGGGCCATGGGAACAGTAGCAGAAGTGGTAGGATCCGAAGACATGGTCGACAGGTAGGATGGATTGTGTCCGCCACCACCATTTGGGTTGTAATCTTTGGCTGGTACAGCTGTATATTTGGCCTGTCTTGAAGAAGGAGCCGCGTATTGATTCGGAGAAACCCCTCTAAACATTCCATACATCTTGTATAGAACGCTGGCCAACACACCCGCCACAAAAGGGATCGTGGCCAGTGTAAACAACAAGGAGGAACCTATCTCAGAAGCAACTTGGACAGACACCACGTGGTTCGAGTCAAGAGGCAGGGATGGAGTGACACCGGCTGGTGTTGGACCTTGTAGAATTGCTGATATATTGGCCACAACCGCCTTGACAATGATACAAGTGCTGGCCAGCCGATCCCGATCCATGTCGTTGTACAAATCCCATTTACACGTATTGACCGTATCCTTTGCCTTGCAAATTCGATTCGTCAAAGGAAGTGGGTAGGTTGCCAAATTCAAGTTGAGGGAAACGGCAATCTTGGTGGACGTATCCCAACCCCCGGCATTGTCGTAGACGAGGGCATACAGATCGGGCTGCAGAACGTCATACTTGATGGTGGTTACTTTTCCTTCTGCCGAGTATCGCTTCAAGATAGACTGGGCCCGCACGGACTGAATAGACATGTCGTTGTCCTCGTCGTCGCCTCGCAGCGTTTCGACGGCTTTGGCTCCTTGCAAGAGATAAATGTTGGCGGAGCCCGAAATCTGCCGAATCCGAGCATTGATCGTAGAACCAGCATTTAAATGGAAATAATCATACTGATACTCATCTACGTGAAGTGTCATAGTATCATTGTTGGATACCAACGACAAAGGCTTGTCTTCTGTTCCAGGGATGGGACACGATAACGATTTTCCCATGACCACAGGAGGGAAGGAGTACACCTCCAAACCAGGTTCCGTGGTACTAGCGGAGATTTCAAATGAGGTTCTCGACCAAAAAGGAGGAGTGACAATTTGCCAAGTCTCCCCCACATCCAACTCAAATTGATCTTCTGCAGGAGAATAGGTAGCTAGACCAAGCAAGAGAACCCAGAACACAAAAGAAAGAAAAATCCAAGCTCCAAACTTGGGCCCACAAGTCTTCCAAAACCCTACACAACACAGAGAAGTACAACCACAACACACCAAGGCAGAACAACACTCGGAGTGGTCACCTCCTTCTGGAACTTGAGAAAGATTGTTGTGGTAGTATCCATCTCCTGTACGGTTGTTGCGAGTCAAATGACTGTTGGACCAAACACTGTTGGGTGGGGACCAAGTGTGACGAGAATGATGGCCTCCACCGTGCACCATGGAGAACGACCAAGAGTTTGATGCCTGGTAGTGAAGGTTTGTATTGCCGTTGTGAGGAATTTAGGAACGTTGTCACTTTCCTTGTCGTTGTGTATTTGCGTTCTGCAGAGTATCTGCCCTTGAGTGGAGTCGACCAGCATTATTTTAGACTTCTTGGAGTGCTGGAATGTTGGTATTCTACTATGAATGAGTGATGTGAGTTATGGTAGGTATATGGTGTGGTAAGGGAATGCAGCGGGAGCAACTATTGGTTGGCTGGAAGTTTGACTCAAAACAGAAAGAGTACGAGTATGAGTGTGGTGTTTGACAAAGGAGAAACCATCTTTGAAGGCATTCTTTTGTCCAGTTGTACTATTACCTTGTACAATCAGGATTGCAGCCCTTGGACCACGTCTCCTCCCCTCTTTCTACCCTAAGTTCGAGTAGAGAAACTACTAATCTCAACCGATCAAGGACTAAATAAGGATACAATCACGAAAACAAACCTCGTCTTTCTTGTCCAGGTCCATGGACAACCACGAGTGACACTCCAAGGAGAGTTTCAGTAGTGTTTGTCTATACCATTCCCATTTTTGTGGTGCCAAAATATCGGAGCATACCCTCCTCCCAAGTGGTACTGTGGATGTGAATGTCGCAACACATGATGTTTTGTCTATTTGAAACACGGTAGGTGCGCAATCGCAAGTCTTGTCAACGTCTCGGAAACCATAGTTACATAGTCGAGTGTTGTCTCTATGTTATGCCAAAAATCTAGCAATACTGTCCCATTGTTTATGATTTCGGCCAACGAAACGTCCACGATAAAAACGCGGGCTTTTTCGAATCACCGTGGATTTGCTCACTAACACAACAACAAGGCTCGCTTTCACTGCGAGTGTCACATACATCCGAGCGCCCAAAGATCACAAACACCCCAACACGTTTTTGTGTCGTGCCATTGTTCAACCTATTTTTGGAAGCTTCCACGACCTAGTTCTTCTCTATTCTAGTGGAGGAGAAACACAAAAAGCTTCCGGTTGTTCTTAGAGTCCAGCAACGGTTACTACAGAGTGTCACGAAACAGTTTGGTTAGTCTCAACCTTGGACAGTTACATAGTTGCATTCCCCCAGAAAAGTTACTTTCCACAACAACTACACAACATGAGTCAAGCTTCCGATCCTTCTTCCAACAACAACAACATTCCGAGACCGAAAAGTGTCTTGGTCGGACCGTCCTCGCAACTCCGAGCTCCAACAAGTTTATTGTCTGGGTCACTTCCTGCCAGTCTTCGAGAATCCGATGATGGATTATCCGTGGCCGGTATGAACAGTGTGGTTAGTGCCAGACCTCGCCGTCTTTGGGCGGTCCAAGATGCTTCCTTGCCAAGGATTCCCAAGCTGTACCCTCCTCTCAATCCGAACTGTACAACCTATGTAGGAGATGCATCTCCTTCGGTGGTTGCTGTAAGAATTGCAGAATGCTTGAGGAAACGAAGTATGGCTGTAGAATATGATGATGAGTCGGTACGCATCGTCTATGTGTCTAGGTGTACTGTCAATGTTGATTGTGTTGAATCTCACGCATTTCCTCCCTATTGACCTATTTGATACTCATAGGCAACGGCAACCGTCATGTCCGTCGATCGGTGTCACTTTCAAGTGCAACTCTGGAAGGGCAATGTCACAGATATAGCAGATTTCTCCCATGGGGTCGTTGTGGAGTGTCTTCGAGTCCGGGGTCCAGCTCTTTCCTTTTATCCCGCATGCCGAGCCATTCTACAGGCAGCTCTGGGTCAGTCGACTGGGGATGACGCTCGTCCTATGCATCAAACCAATGGTCTAGAGTTTCCTAGATTGTTGGAAGGTGATCCATCGCGGTTGGGCAACCAGTCCGATTCTCCATCGTTCGTAGGAATGCCTCGATCCCCCAAGGCAGCTTCCCCGGAACGAGCACTGGAACAAGCCATGGAACTCGTCAAGAAGGATAGAATTGACACGCAAATGCTTGGTATGGAGCGTCTTGTGGACTTGACCACCCCTTCGATATGTGGCAAGGAGACTGCTGTCTTTGTTAGTCTGCAACTTGTCGAGAAGAATCCTCAATGGTTGGTGGACATGATTCAGGAAGAAGAAGCATCCCCTGACTCTACGACGTACGAATCCACTGCCTTGGATTCCAATGTGACCCATTCCACCATTGGTTTGGCTGCCTTCCCAGAAGAAGGAAGACATATTTCGGCCATGCGAGCACACGCTTTGCGAATTTTGTGCAATACGTTGTCGACGTTAAGTGCGGCTCAGATTCTGCCCCGTGTTTTGTCCAAGCAGGAGGGTGGATCCACGAAACATCCCATGATCGACAACCCCATGATCAATGCATTGGTCTCGGATCTCAAGGGAGCCAACCGACCACCTGGTATTGTACAAGGGACCAAGCTGGCGTCTGCGCACGAAACAACCTTGGCTGTTAGAATACTCCGTATCTTAGGTGAGAATACCCCAACAGTCAAACTTGTCCTGGAGTCGGACGCTGTCTTGGAGCGCCTGGAGACAGCGCGGTTATGTGGCCGTGCCACACACTTGCAGCTGCAACAAGAGACGGAGCGAACGTATGCGAAACTCACCGAAGACGCTCGCTCGTGCTGAACATGTATAAACTCGGTCGGCCCTAGTGATGAAAGTACATTGTACTATTAGAAACATTATAGAACCCAAAGGATTCAACGTTTTATGTCGCGACTTGTCTCTTGACTAGTTTGCCCCGGTCTACTTGTAAAGTACTGCGAGGTGCCGGTAAGAATGCCAAGCTCGTAACCGACCATTAGACCATTGTCTCGGCGTTACTTTAGAGAAAGAATTATACCTTCATTCTTATAGTACTTGATATCTTCACGACAAAAATACAACAATTGCTTGCTTTCATGGAAAGTTCGGATGATCATCTCGGGCTCGTTTCCTCACATCTTGGATAGTGTCAGGGGTGGTCAACGATCGGAATGTGCGGAAGGAGTGGGCGACTTTCTTTCTGGCGGCGTCATCATCAACTTCCGACCACCCAACACCATCCTGGCGGAGGAACCTGCCTGTTCTTGCTTTTATCATATTCACAATAACCCCAGCCACTCTCTTTTTATCCAAAAAGGCAGCCTGATCGTATTGCTCGGCATGTTCCATGACCAAGTTTCTCAGGTACAGGTTTCCGGAATGAGAGTACACCGATTTCCCTCTTCCCAATAGCACGTCGAATTCGGTAGGATTTTCCAAAACCAAATGCCCTTGTGAATCATCTCTTTCTTTCTTGGCTTCCTCTTCGATGATTCGAACGTTGACCCAAAGTTCTTTGTTGATCTCGGTGTTTCCTTCAGATAACGCAGTATGGTACGGTTCTATCGGAATACCAAAGGTTTGGAGACTAAAGAGAATTGACTTCTGATCCCCAAAGTGTTCTCTCACGCGGAACCTGTGAAAAGCGTTGGCAGTCAACTTGAAAATGGCAACCACTGGCCTGTAAATATACGAATCTGTGCACACATGCATAGCTTCAAGTCGCATGGGGGCAGCCGCGACAATGTCACCATACCGGCGACTGATTTCTCGGCGTTTGCTAAACGTCTCAAAGTTGACCTCATTGCTCGAGATGTAGTTGACAGAGATCGCACCCTTTTGCTGCGTCAACACATCTAGTGAGGCCGCCATGAAAGCGTAGAAACTCTTGCGAATGATGGCTTGCACAGAGTGCTTGGCTACATCCCTCAAGTTCAACACAATTACCAGACGACCCGCTGGATCTCGATCTGGTAATGAAAAACCCAGTGTGTTGTACAGAGCATCAAGGTCTTCTTGGTTCAAGTCTTCTTGAGTAATATCTTTCGTGAGCAGCTCTTTTCCAAAGAGTTCGTACTTCAGCTTGAAATGCAAAATAAAGCGTTTTGCAGATTGTTTGACGTCAAATCGACACGATCGCAAGAATCGCAATCGAAACTCAGAGCTTTGCACATAGGCAGGATCTTGGTCCATGGCCAGTTTATAGGCCACTTTATTCATCTTGGAGCCTGCCAACTCCAAGTCCAATTCTTGTAGACAATTTCGCACTTTCTCTGCGGACTCCTCAAGCGGGGCTGCAACCCCATGAATGTCATAATAGATGTTTTCTCGATCTACCGTAGATAAAGCAGCCATCTCTCTTGCCAACAAACTATCCACAGTATTGGGGGTAGTAGAAGTATCCCCTTGATCATCAGACTCAATATGATCAGGGTCCATGATCACTTTGTCACAGTCTCCTACGAACAATGTCTCTGATGGAGGAGGAGTTTCGCTCAACTTGGGAGACTTGTTCCTTCCCTTTTGCATTCTACCTGGTATTTGTTCAGTTGAGATTTCACAATTTGTATGACAATTCGACTCAGGAGGAGGCGGAGAAAATACAAACGGAAATCGAGTGATTGGATGAGGCAGTAGTGCTATACAACAAGAGTGCGCTCAAGCAAGAACAACAGCGGCAGTCATGTAGTCGACGAATCCCGCTTGCTGCTTCTGTGAGTTTTTTGCTAATAGGCTGAGTCAGGGACCACAAGTATATATCACTTAGGTGGCATATCTATCATTTCCCACCTTGTTATGCTAGGAGACGCTAGTTTTTCCTTCTTCAACTTCGTAGCGGAGCCAAGCATTACTTCGGTTCAACTGCGACAAAAAGCCCATTGTCTTTGGGGAGTCCGGTTGCCTCTTCCTTTAAGTGGGGCGAACATGCTAGATTCTGGGCTTCCAACAAACACAACCAACCGGGGGCAGAAATTCTCCCTTGGACTTGTTGTAGGAGTAGATTGTGATCGAAACATGTCAGTACTTCGTGATTTCCGCCATGATGGGGCGACAAAGTAAATAATTGTATAGTTGTAGGTGTGTGCGAGTGCTCATCAGACGGTACAGTACACGACGGTACCACCATCGTCGTCGTTGACGTTCATTCCCCAGTCCATCATCATCTGATGATGAGAAAACGTCCGAATTTCTACTACTACTAGTAGTACTTGTGAAAGGCAACCCCTACGAGGAGGATACGAGTACGCTGGTGGTAGGTAGTACCAGTAGTTCTTTCCTTCGTTAACGAGTGCAACCTAGACCACGGACAAATTTTCTTCACTATTATTCACAGGACATCATCTCCCTAAAAGAAGTTCCCACCAGCCTTTAGTCCATGAGAAACCAGCACTCTTGCTTGCCTGTGAGAACTGAAACCCACCAGAACATATCTAGCTCACTTCATTGCACTACATTATTCTCACGAGTTCGTTTTTCACCGCCTCCCATTTCCAAACGGGCAGGTGTAGTCACCGCACGGAAGGTTCGGAAGGCATGAGCTACCTTCTTGAGGGCAGTTTCATCGTCCACTTCCTCCCAAGTATCTCCGTCGCTTCTCAAAAATCTTCCTGTTCTAGCCTTGATTAGCGCAAGAACCAGATTGGCCACACGTTTCTTGTCTAGAAAAACAGCGCCATCGTACTGCGCCGCATGCTCCATTACCAAGTTCCGTAGATGTACGTTACCAGCATGTGCATAGACAGATCGTCCCCTTCCAAGGAGAACATCAAATTGAGTTGGCGTGCGAATTGGCCCCTTCTTGTCGTCCAACAAGTGCTGCCTTTCGTATTCCGCTCGCGACCTCCAGTAGGCCGCGTTGCTGGTACAATCCCCCTGGAAGAAATCATGATGGTACTCTTGTATCGGTATACCAAAGGTCTGCAAACTAAACAGCGTGGTTTCCTCGTCACCAAAATGTTCTCGAACTCGCAATCGCGTAAATGCTTCCGCCGCCACCTTGAAAATGGCAACCACAGCTCGGTACAAAAAGGAATCGGTCACAGTATGCAAGGCCTCTACTCGGACAGGTGCGGCAGCCAAAATCTTACCCCACCATCCACTAATCTCTCGACGTTTTGCATAGTCTTCCATGGAGAATTTGTGACTGCGATAGTAGTTAACAGACACACTGCCCCGGTGTTGCGTTTCCACAGACTCAGAGGCAATCATAAAGGCATAGAACCCCTTTCGGGCAAAGGCTCTCGGAGGGTAGTCCACAGATGGAATGTGCAGAACAATCACAAACCTTCCAGCGGGATCACGGCCTGGCAAAGCATAGCCAATGGTATTATGCAAAGCTCCCAGGTCATCTTCATCGAGATCTGCTTGTGTAATATCCTTCGTAAGGTAGGCATTTCCAAAGAGCTCCTGTTTCAACTCATAGTATTTCAGATAGCGCTGGACAGCTCCAGGAACATCGAATCGATTCGCACGCAAAAAGCGGAGCCTAAACTCGATATCATTGACGTACACAGGGTTTTGTGCCAGTGCCAGCAGAAATGCCTGGTTGTTAGGCAACGGTTTGGAGAGCATCTCGTCCATTTGTCCCAAACTATTTCTAAGTAAATCCTCTGTTTCCTGAACTTTGTCGGAAACTCCATGGATATCAAAGTATATTTGTTCTCGATCTTCTGTAGAAAGAGCAGACATTTCAGCCGCCAACATGGAATCCACATTGGAGGCTGGATCTCCTCCTACAGGCGAACCGCTACTTGCCTTAAAGTCACAAACAGGGGAGCTAATCGGTGATTCTGATTCCACCAAGGGTGGAGTTTGCGACGGAGAACGAGTTGTATCAGTTCTTCGAGCTTTGAATGACTCCTCGACCATTGTGTGTTGTGTGTGGCGGGAGGTTGGACTTCTTGTTTGGGGGTAACAACAAACGCTACGGTACGTCCTATGGTGTTTTTTGTTGTGTTTTTGTTGTAAAGCGAAAGCAAAAGTGTCATCCGTCATCCACATTAAGTGTAATCTTAAAGACAGGAGGTTCCGATTGGCATCAGTCCCCGAAATTCGTTTCCGCTAGGTAGTACAAACCTACGAGGTCTCACTTTGTTGGGGATGCGCAACCTCTAACTCCAGTGAGTCCAATGGGTAGAATTTCCCTTCCAGCACTCTCTTGCTTGATGGTGAAACTCTAATGACAACGAAAACGAAACCACCGGTACGTGCTTCCGGTAGCGTAGAACACCTATAGTAGTGGTTTTGTACCATACCAGACGCCTGATGACTATTTTCGACTGGTGGTGTCGAGTAGAAAATAATGACAATAGAAGTCGCACGGGAGTTTAAGGTCGCCCCCACATTAGAAATTTGCTTGCTGATTTCTGCGTATTATAGAGTAGCGGTATAGTTTCCACCTTTTTGGGTGCCGTTCTAGTAGTGTTCCAGTTGCCATGAGCCATGAACATATTATGGTNAGCCTATAGATTCAATTGTACTAGTTGTAACACAACCAAAAACCCAAAACAAGATTGTGCCAAAAAGCCATGACCGCGGCGCTGCAAGGTCCGTCCTTCGTTCTTACAGAGTGGTGCCACGAGATTTCCTCACTCCACCACGTGACCACCTTTTGAGTTTATTTCTGGTCCCCATGGAAACTCCGTTTTTGCATGACATTGTCGGATTCTTCCGGGCCATCTCGGTATCTATCTCGACCCATCCTTACCGGTCATCCCCTTGAAACATTATGAACAACAATGTATCCCAAGATCTCGTCTTAAAGTAGCTTTTTACAGACTCATAGATACAAACGTGTTCAGCAACCAACGTTTTCTTTCCCCGCCCCAAAAGTACATTAGCACTATTCGGTATAGCCGAGACAACCAGCAGAGAACCAGTATCGTCTGTATCTCTCCCTAGCAAACACAACCTTCCTTGTTCACGTTCCTTTCATCAAAGCTAGCAGCTTGTGGAGACCCGAGAATACTACTGTACCTCTCATATATTCCATGGGTATCCGGTGCGTTCGGAGGCTGCACAACACTGCGCCATGGTCGCCAAAGTGCTACCAACATAAACCAAAATCATGCAAAGACCAACCTCAGGCAGCACTTGCAACCGAAGAGATGCGCCAGCGACAACTCATCGTCCAATGGCTCCAAGCCATTCGACACACTGTGGACGTCAAATGTACTTCTTTGGGTTCGTTCATGGAAAAGGCCAACCTGCTCTTTGAATCAGCACATCTACAATAGAAACAAAGCCTAGACTCCTTGATCAAACGGCCGTTTTCGGACATCATTTGTCTGGTTTCCGCCATCTCCTTGATTCGATTCGTGGTTTCCTCCCAGGGAAACAGCTACTTGTGGAATCGGAGCCAACAATGAGCGGAGAGTCCGAAATGCATGTGCCACTTTCCGTCGAGCAGCAGCTTTATCAACCTTTACCCAACCAAGGTCACCTTCTCGTAAGAATCTCCCGTTTCTGCTGTGTACTATCTGCATAATGTCCTCCGCTACCTTGGTCTTTTGCTTTTGTGTTGCCGCTTCATAGACATCGCCGTACTGGAAGATCAAGTTCCGGAAGCGAATGTTCCCTACATGAGAATAAGTGGCTTTCCCTCTCCCCAATAACACGTCATGGTTGTTGGGTGTTTCCACGACAACGACGTCAGCGCCTGGATTTGATGGTGTGCCATCGCTACAGACTTTTGTTTCTTGCTCAACCACTGACTTTTGTCTTTGTTGCTCGACCCCAAGACGTTTGGACCAAAACTTGCCATTGGACGCGTTGGTACCTTTCACAATCTCAAAAGGAAAGTTCTGCATGGGTATTCCAAACGTTTGCAAGCTGAAAAGAACTGTGGGGGCATCCCCATAGTGCTCCCTGACTCGTAGTCGAGTGAACATGCTGGCTGTCAACCGAAACAAGGCGACAAACGGTCGCCAAAAGTAATTATCAATGCAAATATGGATAGCCTCCAAACGCATGGGTGTGGAACTGAGAATACTACTCCATTGACGATTGAGTTCTCGTCGTTTGGAAGAATTCTCGAGCGGATCGTGGCCCAACAGGTAGGCAATGGAAATGCAACCCTTCTTCTGGGTTTCCTCGTCCTCCGATCCAACCATGAGAGCATAGAACGTCTTTCGCAACAAACTACTATTCGAGAACTTGGAGTTTCTTGCATCCATGACAAGGATGAGACGACCTGCTGGATCGCGGTCCGGCAAAGTATATCCCATGGTATTGTACAATGCATCCAAGTCATCTTTGTTCAAGTCCTTTTGCGTCAAATGATGGGTCAAGCGATCTTCCCCAAAGAGTTCTAACTTCTTTTCGTAGTGCAGGAAGTACCGATGAGTAGCCTGACTTACGTTGAAACGATCTGCCCGAAGAAATCGCAAGCGAAACGCCGGATCGTTCACGTAAGACGGGTTTTGCTCTAACGCGCGTTGGTAGGCATTGTGGGTTGAAGCTAGAGTAGAAAGCTCTTTTTTCATTTGATGCAAGCTCTCTTGAATCATTTGATCCGTCTCGTTCACACGGTCGGAAACTCCATGAATGTCATGGAAAATACGTTCGCGGTCGGTTGCAGTTAGAGCTGCCAATTCTTCTGCTGTCAGAGTGTCCGCCTTTTCGTTTGTGGTGTCTACCTCTGCTGAAGTGTTAGTTTCACCACTGGCGTTTGGACCCACCACATTGTTGTTGTCGTTTGGATCATCTAGTTGTTGCCGCAACATGAGATACACTTTTGGTTGTTGTCATGCTGCTGTCGTTGTGTATACGTTGTTGTGATCAGCTATCAAATCCACGCCAATAAATAATGGGGAATGGGTCTTCACCACTGGGGGGTTTGATCACGGATAACCGCAATTGTTAGGTGGTCACACAGAAAAATATAGCACTAATAGTAGTACTTTGAGGGCATCCCCTAAGTATGCAAACCAATTTTACTAACACCAAGTTGCTGGATCTGACATTGAGTACTTAGTGGGCTTTAATTGGCACTAATTAACAGCCGACAGACAAACGAGGTAAAATTGGGAATCAACATGTGCGTATGTAAGGATGGTAGGTGGTAGCTCTCCTAGGAACAACCACTGGGTGGAACGGGCACCACGGGAGTACTGGTACTCGTACCCTTGTCTCCACTCCGATCTCGCTTCTTTCTTCTAGACCCCTCTTCCTTTGTAGATGAATGCACTTTGAGCCCACGTAGTGTACGAAAGGCATGAGCCACCTTTTTCCTGGCAATGATATTGTCAACTTCGACCCAACCTACACCGTCATCGCGTAGAAATCTCCCGGTTTTGTCCTGTATATGTTGCACAATTTCATTCGCAAGCTTTGTTTTCTCTTGAACATTGGCAGCATCGTATTGTTCCGCGTACTGTTCTATCAACATTCGTAGACGAACATTGCCGAAATGGTCATATACCAGTTTCCCCCTTCCTAGTAACACGTCCATACGACTTGGAATACCAACAACGACCGTGTTGGCGATTCCGTTTGTTCGATTCGATATCACGCGACGCTCGTGCTCTCGACGTCGATGCCAGAAGGTCGCATTGGCTTCCATAGAAACTACGGCAGCTTCTACAAACTCGACAGGAATTCCATGAGTTTGTAGACTGAACATGACTTGTTGGTGATCCCCATAATGTTCCCTGCTGCGGAGCCGCAAGAACATCCCCATCGCTAGTTTGAACACAGCGAGAAATGGCCTCCAAAGAAACGAGTCCAAGCACAAATGCATTGTTTCTACTCGCAGTGGGATGACCGACAAGATCTCTCCATGTTTTTGATTGAATGCTCGACGTTTGGAAATTTCCTCAAAGGAGAAACCCTGACCAATCAGGTAGGATATGACAACACACCCTTTCTTTTGTGTGTCTTCATCGTCAGTAAGGCTCATCAGAGCATAGAAACCTCTCCGCACTATTGACATCAACGGGTAGTCTGCATTCTGCATCTTGTAGACGACAAGGATCCGCCCCCCTGTGTTCTTCACTGGCAGGCAACATAGAACATTGCTGTACAATACTTCAAGATCATCCGAGTCCAAATCATCCTGTGTGATTTCCTTGGTCAGTAGTTTGTCTCCAAACAATTCTCTCTTCACAGAGAAGAAAAGAAGGAACCGCTTGGCTGCAGCTTTGGCATCGAATCGTTCTGCCCGAAGAAACCGAAGGCGAAAGGAAGGATCCCAAACGTAGGTGGAATCTTGCTGTAAAGCCTGTAGAAACGCGCTCTTATCAAGAGAGGAGTTTATCATTTCATCGTCCATTTCTTTCAAGCTTTTCTGAATTTGATCCTCGGATTCATCCACGCCATCAGAAACACCGTGAATATCAAAATAAATTTCCTCCCGTTCCTTCATGGACAGATTGGCCAATTCTTTGGCTATCAGCAAATCTGCACTGGAAACAGGATCGTCTGGTAGTGTTCCATTGTTGTCAAAGACACCGAAGGATATCTCATCATCAGTGGAATCGTCTGGACTGGATACAGGCTCCATCGTCTTCCGTCCGAGGATGTGGAATTATGGTGGACAGTCCCAAATAGCACTATCTTAGTTCCGTCGCACCGCTTTTCTTCGCCCAAACTACGAGAACCTATGCAGTTTTCCCCATTAACCCCATGTTGTGGGGTAGCAATTGCCACAGTAGCCACTGTCTACATTCTGAATTATGAGACGATAGACCATAACAAGAAGCAGTCTACTGGTAGTGCTACTAAGAGCGAAGTTGAGAGCTGTATCTTCTCTCTGCTAAGAACTTTGGACTGGCTACTACCGGTAGTACGATCTAGTACCACTGAAGTGGTGTTGGTTAGTAGTAAATATAATTTGCATAAAACTTCTTCCCTAGCCATACTCCTTAGGATCTGATTATGTTTACTTGGACATATTATATTGCATTTCCCAGGTTATGGAGTGGCAAAATGCCCCCACCTATGATATACTAGCTAGCCTTCTCTTCCCCGTTTCTTGTCAGTCTTTGTTCCTGTAGCATTCTTTTGGCCTCGTAGAGTTCGAAATGCATGTGCAACCTTATTGCGGGCTGTCTCATCGTCAACTTCCATCCAACCATATCCGTCATCCCGTAGAAACCTTCCGGTTTCTTTCTTTATCTGGAGTACGATCACATCGGCCAGTACTGTTTTCTCTGCAAAGGAAGATTCTTCGTATCCTTTGGCATAACGTTCTACCAAATTGCGGAGTCGGATGTTTCCCACGTGATTGTAAGCAGATTTTCCTCGCCCCAAAAGGACGTCACTGCGGGTGGGAATCGACACAAAGGAACCAACGCTGCTGTTGCTGGGGATTTGGCGTTCCAGTTCACGCCGTTTCAGCCAGAACATCGCATCCGATTCATTCGAAGCCACCGCAGCTTGTACGAAATCCATTGCAATTCCGTGCGTTTGTAGACTGAAGAGAACACTTTCATGATTCCCATAGTGCTCTCGACATCGAAGTCTTGTAAACATGGAAACTGTCAGCTTGAAAATAGCAAGAAAGGGCCTCCAATAGAACGAATCGATGCAGAGGTGCAGCGCCTCAACTCGAAGAGGGACGGCGCAAAATATAGTTGCATTCCAACGATTGAGCTCCCGGCGCTTTGAAATCTCTTCAAGAGAAAACATCTGCCCAATGAGGTAGCTGACAACAACACAGCCTTTTCTCCGGGTGGCTTCATCTTCTGTACATATCATAGTTGCATAAAACAATCTTCGTACAAAACTTCTCATGCTGACATGTGCTGACTGAGCCTTGTAGAACAACACCAGCCTGCCTGCTGGATCCTTGATCGGCATACAGTATGCCACACAGTTGTAAAGCACATCCAGATCTTCAGGTTCCAAATCATCCTGAGTGATATCCTTTGTCAACAGCTTCTCTCCGAAAAACTCTTGCTTGAGGTTAAAATGTAAAATGAACCGTTTGGCAGCTGCCTTTGGATCAAATCGATCGGCCCTGAGAAAACGAAGGCGTAGTTGACTACTCTGGACAAACATTGGATTCTGCTTCAAGGCCAGTTTGTAAGCTCTCTTTTCAAGAGGAGAGGATATCAATTCTTCATCCATCAGTTGCAAACTTTTTCTAACAAAGTCGTTTGTCTCTGCGATTTCATTAGAGATTCCATGAATATCATGGTATATCCTTTCTCTGTCTCTTGTAGACAGACTCGCCATCTCCTTGGCCATGAGAAAGTCCACATTTGCACTATCTGCATCCTGAAAGTCATCAACCTCACCTTCCAAATCCAACTGTGGAGACAAAGGGACCTGCATCAATTCGCACAACAACGCTGTAGTAAAATCCCAGGACACAAAATGTTGTGGTGGAAAACCATGTTTTCTGAACCCTACCACCAAATCCATGAACGCGAACCATTGAAGTCATAGTGTTTGTCGTTTGTTGCCATTTCGGACATGGCGCATTATTTGCCCCACCTTTGGTGAACCCCCCCGTCGCCGGCGTTTTTTATTGCGAAACAACTTCCCGAAGTAATGAAGGAGGAAGAACACCACTGTTGTTGACTCGTCAAGCCGCAACCCCAGCCCAGGCGCACAACGACTAAAACGACTCATCTGAAATAAAACTTACTACTGCGCCACAGTGGAAGAGCTAGAGAATGAAATGCCAATCCCTACTTTTACAGTCGACCTACCAAGGAACTTTGACTTTCAAGCCTGTTCAGACGTCGTGACTCTGGTAAGATGGTCCATGAAATTGAAAGTATGTGCCCCAACTAAACCTCCAACACAATCATGATTGGTGGTCACTCCCGGGCTTTTCCTTGATTTGTCGTGGTAAGCCCTGTCTTTTGTTCCGTAGATGAAGCAATTTCACATTTCTTAGCATATCTCTCAAGTTAATTACGGAGACGGGTATTTCCGACATGCCTTGTATATGAAGACTTGCCTCTCCCCCCTGTAGCACATCACTTCTCTGAGGAATCACAACCACCGTACTGCAGACTTTGACGTCAGATGGTAGTACCTTGCGCTCCGCGTTTTCCCCATAAGAACATTGCATTTGATTTGGTAGACGATACAACAGTCTCTTCAAATTCATGCTATGACCATGCATTTGTAGACTGTACAAAAGGCAAAGATATAAAGCCTCGACTCAAAGAAAGGGCACCGCGCAAAATGCAGTTGCATTCCATAAGTTGAGATTCTGCTTCTTCATTTTCAGCGAAGTCTTATCAACCGTGTAGGACACTTACCTACTATGGTAAGGCAGTTGTGAATGTACCTGCATATGTAGCTACTGTTGTAGGCTTCTAGTAGTCTCTAGTTGTTACACTACTACAGACGACACTATGACCCTTCTGTGGTGCTGCTTGTGCTGCTGGTCTGTCATCTTCCTGACGCACTCGGAATAGAACTCGAAGAGTATTGTTCCGAGTCATCAGGTGACAGAGGATGAGTGGTGTGGTGTTGGCCTGACGGGGAAGATGCGTGGGGCATAGCGTGAGTGGTTGGAGATAGGCTCTGTGGTATGGGAGGAGAGCGAGAGACGTAGTGGGGTGGATGTTTGCCCATAATGATGTCGAAGTGTTCATGATGTTTTGTGCGAGGGTTGGGTTTGCTTATGCTGTCCGAGATGTTAAATTGGGTTGGGGTGGCCTTGTAGTGGATCTTGTCTTCCTGTGTCCAATCGAGAATGACAAAGTGTTTCATGTCAACATGTCTGGTGTGTTTCGTAGGTTGTTGAGCATTGGAAAGTTGGATGGCCCCATGGTTGTCCGCCAGGATGGGGGTGGGTGTCAGTTGCTCAAGATTGAGTTCCTCAAGAAGGGAACGAATGTACAGGGCGGTTTTGCCCGCATCGGTCATGCCATAAAGTTCGGCTTCCGTGGAGCTTTGTGCCGTGTCCGGTTGAAGGCATGTTCGATAGTATACGGCGCCGCCTGCCAGCATGAAAATGACACCACTCGTGGAGCGACGGTGGTGTCTGTCGGCAGCCCAGGTTGCGTCAGTGCTACCAATGAGGGTGGTGGAGTTTGGTGAGGGAACGTGTGGTTGATATTCTTGGAGACGGGTGTTGGCGGTGGTTGGGCTGGGGCGGGGTCGATGGGGAAGAGTGCTATTCTGTTGTGATCGCCAGTAGTGGATGCCATCTGTACGTGTGCGCTGGAGGTATGCAAAGACAGCTTTCGCAGCTTGATAGTGAATTTTGGCAGGGCAGTGTGCATGTTGGGAAAGCTGGATTACGGCGGAAGCGATGTCTGGATGGCAGATAGTCATTGCGAAGATGAGCTCACCGACAACAACACGGTAAGAAAATCCCATTTGGTTTTCGAGATGCTCCTGTTCTGCAGTGGTTTCGGGGCCACTTGTGGTTTGAAACTCTTGGGTAAAGGCGGAGTCGGTGCGCATGGGAATGGAGCTGTATTTGGTGGTGTGGGGTAGTAAAGTGTTCTGGTGCCACTCGTGTTGTTCTAATAGCTTGTGGATGTATGTAGAGCAATGGAGTTTGATATATTCGCTGGTTTGATCAATGTCAATGCCATTGAACCGTTTGATGATGCCCAGTTCATTGAGGGGGTTGGTGAGATGGGTTTGCAATGCATGCTTGACGTCAAGAGCTTCGTGGACAGTGGGTGCGGCAATAAGAAAGTCGTCGACCTGTCGGAGAATGAGAATTATCTGACCCTTGGTGTTGTACCGATAGTAGAGACACGGTTCATGTGTGGTGGCAGTGAAGTGAAGGTGAAATGTAATGATTGCTTCAATGTGAAGGGACCAGAGACGTGGTGCCTCAGGATGGCCCTGAAGGTTCTTGAGAATCGGGATGACCCATCCGTAGGGGATGGGTGCGCGGTGAAGGTGATTCGTCCACCAGTCAATGAAGGGCTCATCGATTTTCATGTAGAATTGGTCTTTGGGTGCATCTGCTTCTGCAAAGGCATTGGCAGCGTCACATCCGATAGCGACATAGTTTAATGCCGCAACTAGAGCCCAGGTGAGTCTGTGTGCGGCTTGTTCGACACATGCTGCATAGGTTTCAGCAAATGTGATAACTTTGCCATAGCGTTTACCTCCGTTGCAGGTGCCACGGGCTTTGGGTTTTAATTCCAGGGTGACAGGGTCGAGTTTGTAAAGATATGTCCAAACCCATGGAAGGACAACACTGAGACCAAAGTCGGATGGATGTGGGCAGGGATCACCAAACATGCCTTGTTTGTGGTATTTGTCAAGCTGACTATATTCATGTCCGAGTGCATCATCTTCCAAGATTTGAATGAGTACATGTACAAGTTGGTACATTTCATTCTTGACAGTGCCTTTGAATACGTTCCTGCGGTATGCCGATGGAGTGCTGCGCCTTCCGATGATCTTCCATTCTCCGTCTTGTTGAGTTGGTGGGGTAGAATCATCCTCTTGCTTGGTTGGTTCATGTTCTGGATCAACCGACTCCACATCCGAAAGATCATCAGCCGTTGGGGTGGGCGGACAAAATTTCACAATGTTGGCATAGTTCATTTTCTTCTTGCTGGTCTCAGTCATAATCTTGGTCTCCTTTGTTTGTTCGTTCTCTTGGTTGTCTCTCTTTAGTGTCTCTCGGTCTCCAGTTGGAGGTCGATTTTGGGCTTGCATAACCTGTTGTAGGCTTCTAGTCTCTAGTTGTTACACTACTACAGACGACACTATGACCCTTCTGTGGTGCTGCTGGTCTGTCATCTTCCTGACGACTGCCAGACCTGTACTCCCTCAGCTACTCTATACCGTGTTGGGTTATATACTTAATATATGTGGGGTCCAAATGGTCTTCCGTAGCTCAGTGGTTAGAGCTGCACTGATCAGATGTGTGGTCCTGGGTTCGAATCCCAGCGGTACTAGCACCTTTTTTGGATTACCCGTTATCAAGTCTCTCAGCTCCATCATACTGTTCCATGAAGTAGGTCCACTTTCCTCCTTCTAATAACCCACCCAAGGACCACGTAACTGTGTCTATTGGAATGATCTTGCACTTGCATCCAGCCAAGACCATTGTCACGTAGAAATCTCCCAGAGTCTTTCTTGACATGCAATATGAGGACATTGGCAAGCATGGTCTTTTCATCTAGTACAGATGCATCTTCGTATTGTTTGGGAAACTTTTCCACCAAGTTACGGAGGCGAAGATTTCCAACATGGTTGTATAAGGTTTTGCCCCGCCCCAGGAGAACATCGCTTCAACGGGGAACAGAAACAACTGCAGAGCCAACGCTCTCACTATTGGATGACCCTTGTCTATGCTCCTCCAATTCACGCTGTTTCTTCCAAATGGCGGAGTTCAATTCGGTGGAAGTTACCGCAGCTTCCACAAACTCCATGGTGATCCCATATCATGTTTGGAGGCTGAATAATACAGTCTTTTGTTCTCCATAATGTTCTCAGCACCAAAGTCTTGTAAACATGGAAACAGTCAGCTTGAAAATCGAGAGAAAGGGTCTCCAATAGAATTAATCAATGCAAATATGCAACGCCTCAACTCGAAGTGGAACGGAGCAGAAGACAGTTGCATTCCATCAACTGATTTCTCTATGCTTGAGGAAATCTTCAATGTGAAAATGTTGCCCGACAAGATAACATACAGCATTCTTCGAACTTCGAACAAGGGCCCCAACACTTGTGTCGGCCGAGTGTGGTGGAGTGTAGAACATTACAGGTCTTCTGGCCGGATCTTGAATGGGCATGGGATAAGCGACACTGTTGTAAAGCAGATCTATATTTTCAGGCTCCAAGTCCTCATCCTGCGTGATGTGTTCTGTCAAGAGTTTCTCCCCGAAGAAATCGTATGAAGTGCAAAATGTAGTGCTTTGCAGCTGCTTTGGGATCGAAGCGATGATCATCTGCTCGGAGGAAACCAAGGCGAAAGTGGGTGCTTTGGACAAACTTGGATTTTGCTTCAATGCCATCTCATACTAAGCTCGTTTTGGTAGAGGAGAGGCTGCCAACTCCACATCCATCCTTTGTAGGCTTTGTTGGATGGAGACTTCCGTCTTGACGAATTCGCCCGAGATTCCGTGGATGTCAGGGTAAACCTGCTTGCGGTCTGTTGTTGACAATTGAGAAACTGTCCATCTCCTTGTTTGCCATGTGCATGTCGACATTGTCAGGGTCGTCAACTAGGAAGTCATCGTCCAGGCCTTCTGGGTCTAACGGTTGTACCAAAGCCTCCTGTTGTACCATTTTGCCCAACGAACTTGAGGAAACATTTTGTGGCGGTTGACCCTCTCTCTCTAAGCCATCCACCACCGACGCAGCCACTACGACGTGACATCTACGGATGAGAAACGTCGCACATCATCAAAGTGACGTCTGTGACCCATGACGGCGAATGACGACTGATATACTATCGGTAGTATTATGTGACCGGTCAGACTCAAAGGTAGTAAATCCTCGCCTCCTACTACGGTAGCTAGCTAGGAGCATAAGAAAGAAACAGTAGCATTCAGTGAGTTAGCTAGATAAACTAGTTTGGAATAGCAAGGAATACAACAGACTTGTGAACGTTCGTTGCGGTAGTCAAAAGATAGTACGAGTAGGCAGATGATGCCAAGGAACTGGTTGTTCTTCTTTTTGTTCTTTGTACACACATCATTCCTCGCTAGTAGTATAGCTACTTTCCTTCGCTAGGGGATCTCTTGTACGTTTCTTAGACCCTTTCTCTTTTTTCCCAGGAGCCCGAATCCCTCGAAGTGTTCGAAAAGCATGGGCTACTTTCTTCCGAGCAGTATGGTCATCTACCTCAACCCATCCAAAAGTGCAATCACGCAAGAACTTGGAGTTGGATTTGATTTTCACCACAATCTCTTCCGACATTTTGGTTTTGGCCGCAATGGATGCAACTTCATAGGCTTCGGTGTACTCTTCCACAATGGATCAGAACCTAACATTTCTGTAATGATTGTAGGAAGCCTTTCCACGGCCTAACAGTACATCCAAACGATGAGGTATTTCGACAATAGTCCCATGCTTTTTCTCTGTCATCTGGTGTCGTTCCAACATACGTCTTCGTTGCCAAAAGTTTTCATTAGCCAGTTGAAAAGATACTAGATTCCACAAACTCCAGAGGGATTCCAAAAGTTTGCAGACTGAACAAGACTTGGTTGTGGGTGCCATAATGCTCACGACACCTCAACCTGGTAAACATACTGGCAGCCAACTTGAAAATAGCTATGAAGGGTCTCCAGTAAAACGTGTCAATACAGAAATGCATGGTTTCTACGCGCAAGGGGCATCCTGCCATCACCTCTGCATAGCGGCGATTAACTTCTCGTCGTTGGGAGACTTCGGGAAAAGCAAGTTTCTGACCAATCAAATAGCTGATGAAAACACACCCCTTGCGTTGAGATTCTTCATCATCTGTACATGTCATGGCAATATAGAAACATTTGCGAAGAATTGATTGGGGTGGAAAGTCAGAGCTCTGTGACTTGCAGATAATGACGGGTCGACCTGCGGCGTCTTTGACGGGCAAGAAATACAATGCCGCGTTGTACAGGGCTGCCAAATCTTGGGGATCCAGATCATCTTGACAAATATGTTTGGTCAACAACCCCACTCCAAATAGTTCCAACTTGATTTGAAAATGCAGAATGAACCTCTTGGCGGCTGCTTTGGCATTGAACCGATCGGCTCTGAGAAATCGAAGTCGAAGTTTTGGGTTTTGTACGTACAGGGCATCTTGACTTGTAGCTGTCATGTAGGCACCTTTGTCCATATCGAGCGTGAACAACATGTCGTCCATTTTCTCCAAGCTTTCCTTAATCAACAACTTGGACTCATCCACACCATCAGAAACATAGTAAATGGCCTCGTGATCGTTGACGGACAGTGTTGCCATTTCTCGGGCCATTAATGTGTCTGCATCTATGACATTGTCCTGGTGGAAGAGCAGCTTGATTTCATCATCCAACACATCTTGGTTGTCTTCTGGACGAGACAGGGACCTTTCTCGTCCAAGAGTTGGCTCCATTAGCATTTTCTTGGATTTCTGTGGTAGTGTAATGGTTATTTGGTTGTTGTTGTGGGTGAATGTTTCCTTCTTGTCTCCTTCTCCACCCACCCACCATCTAATACGAGCTCTGCGCTACTGTCTTGTATCATACTGCATACCAATAAATAGTTAGTTAGTGCTACTACTTAAGCAGAAGGAGAAAGTGACCTCTTTGGACAGCAGCCACGTAAATTGATTCCAACCATTCACTACTACCGGTAGTAGGTATTTTAGATTTTAGGCTTGTAAAAACATACCGATAGTCTACCACTAGGTACGAGTACTGGTAGTACCTCTAGCTACCTAGGTAGTAAACCGGACTGGTCCCGCAGGTAAGGCAATACCGTTTGGGATTGAGATTGGCGGCACTTTCCCGTTTCCATCTCTTCATTCCAGGTCGGCAACGAGCACCAGTGGTTTGTTTGTTAGCACAGCACATCAATACAGTTTGCAAGCCACATTGGTACCGAGACTACGTTTCCCTTCTTGGTGATCATCCCAGTTGTTGCCCATGTCAAGCTCTGGCAAGTATCCTGGCATTTCCCTTTCGCTGGGACTCTTCAACTTCGGAAAGAAGCATATACAAAAAAGCCTACTCAGATCAAGGAATACTGCAGGAGAGACCAACACCACTTTGTGTATGACGATAGGTCGACCCGCTGAATCTGATACCGGCAAAGGAAGCAAGAGCATGGTTTTGCATTCATCCAAGTCCTGGGCACTGATGTCATCTACAGCAATTCCTTTCGCAAGAAAAGCATCTCCAAATAGATTTCGGTTCCAACGATAATGTGAAAGAATCCTTCTCGTTGCTGCCTTGACGTCGGAGCGTTCTGTCCGAAGGAATCGAAGTAGGAATTGCGGATTCTGTGCATAGAGCGTATTCTGCCTCCACGCTGTGTTTTCTGCACGCACGTTCTTCCTCCTACAGCTGAATATTCTCTTGCAACATCTTGGGGCATTCTTTGATTTACTCGTAGACACAATGGATGTCGCAATTGTGGAATGATATGATGTATAGCAGGCAATCAGATAATACCAGTACTAACGGAAGCAAAAATTCTTGTATCTGCAGTTGAAAAATCCCCAAGCAGCTTGTATTGGTAATCAATTTGTACATTCGAGTTCACATAGTCGCTTCTTGGAGTCCTGCTTAGTCCTACCGGGGGTCTTAAGTCCACGAAGAGTGCGAAATGCATGAGCTACCTTTTTTCGCGCAGTCTCATCGTCTACCTCTACCCACCCGAAACCGGAGTCACGCAAGAACCGTCCATTCGCTTTCATTTGTAGAACAACGTCACCAGATATCCCTGTTTTGGCAGGGGTAGATGCGGCCTCGTATCGCTCAGCCTTCTCTTCGATGAGTGCTCGAAGTCGGATGTTCCCGAAGTGATTGTAGCATGTTCTTCCCCGTCCAAGCAGAATGTCCAAACGATTGGGGAGCCCAACCACTGATCCAATTTTTCTATTTGACAATTGTCGTTCTTCTAGCTCTCGTCTTTTCTTCCAAAAGTTTGCGTTGTCCTCACTGGATGCTACGGAAACCTCAACTGTATCCATTGGAATACCAAAAGTTTGGAGACTGAATCGCACTTCTTGTTGGTTTCCATAGTGCTCCCGACATCGGAGTCTCGTGAACATAGTAGCCGCCAACTTGAAGATTGCAATAATGGGACGCCACAAGAAGGAATCAATACACAAGTGCATCGCTTCGACTCTCATGGGAGTGGCAGACATGACCTCAGCGAAGCGGCGATTGAGTTCACGTCGTCTTCCAAAGTCTGAGAGGAGCATCTGCTGTCCGAGCATGTAGCTCACAAAGATACAACCTTTGCGTTGAGATTCTTCGTCATCTGTACAAGTCATGGCAATATAGAAGCACTTTCGGAGGACTGATGCAACTGGATAATCTGGACTGGTGCCCTTGTACATGATAACGGGGCGACCTGCTGGGTCCTTGACTGGCAGAAAATACAATGCACAGTTGTACAAAATATCCAAGTCCTGAGACGTCATGTCAGCCTGTGTAATGGATTTCGCGAGAAACTTATCTCCAAATAGCTCAGCCTTGATCCGAAAGTGCTGAATGAATCGTCTCGCTGCTGCAGTGACATCAAATCGATCAGCCCTCAGAAACCGGAGGCGGAAGTTTGAGTTTTGTACAAAGGCAGCGTCTCGCCTCAATGCCAGGAAATAAGCCGTCTTGTCAACATCATTCAGTGATACAATCGCTGCTTCCATGTGATGGAGACTTTCTTGAATGAGAGTATTCGTTTCATGTATTTGCTCAGAAATACCATGAATGTCATGGTAAACTTTCTCTCTTTCCAGTCTGGTCAATCTAGCCATTTCTTGAGCCATTTGAATATCCGCCTTGGGGACGTCGTCTTCATATTGTGAGTAATCACCAAAGACGTCGTACGAATCATTCTCTGATGTTTCGGAAGCATCTTGTTGACAATTCATCAGGATCATGGTGGTGGACCAAGGTTGTTCACCATGTGTCAGCTGTTTATCATGTGCGTACAAAGTACTTAGCCTATGGAGAAACTACAGCGGCCTACTACGCAGAAGAACCGCCACAGGTGGGGTGGACAGACGGACCAGGCTACGGC
>WXVQ01000059.1:58358-96688 GCA_013372465.1 Nitzschia sp. Nitz4 | reverse complement strand
TCAAGATCTTGTTCCCCATTGTCTCGTGGGAGTTTTTGACAAGTATGACGTTTGGTTTGACTCCCTTGGCACCCATTGGATTCCTGGGAACATTATTGTCGATCATGTTGTACGACAAGCCTCACTGGAAGCCTGCTCGCCCAAAGCGTTTCGCATGGGCGATTGGTCTATTCTTGGCGACTTCCTGTTTGACAGTGTTCTTGAAACGCAAGGAGCTGGGTGAGGCCTACATTCCATTAGTCGGTATGGTCGTGATGATGTGCAACGTAGCGACGTGGTTGGAATCCTCTTGTGGATTCTGCCTGGGGTGCTTCATTTACAATACCTACTTGACAAAGTGGTTCGACTTGGAGGAATGCCAAGAGTGCAAGATCTAGATGGTTCCAGGATGTGGGGAACACGATTGTATCAATAGACATTTTTAAATGGCAATGTAAAACTTGGACCATCATCTTTTGTCCGGATGTGGTACTCATCAGCAGAGAGTGTTTTTCTTCCGATTTGTATACAACGTCATATTATATTGGATATCGGGTTCGTTGCTTCCATTCTTCACTGGCTAGACGGTAATAACCGATGGTTTTGTCACTGAACCTTGAAGCTCAGAGAAGCTCGTCGTTCACGTCTTCCTACCACCTGAAACACTCCCCACTACCAACATTGGTAGTCCGGCAATTATATTGAACTCCTACTATTAGGTAGTACGATAGTACCACTGATGCTCTACTCTAGAGTCCCTCCCAAAACAATGAAGGGGATCATCCTTAATGTGAACGCCATTCCAACAGAATATTTGAGGTGACGCTAGCTTGTTGGTCACAATGGCTGGACTCATAATGCTCATGAATGTTCATTTTATCTTCGCAACTAGGAACATCAATGAGCGTTGCTTGTCCGACCAGAAGGAAGAAACATATTGAGTCGCTTTGGAAGTTGATGTCAACGAGCGAATAAAGGGTGGCCCATGTTGCCTTGTGTGTTTGTCGGCGTTCGACAGCAGGTACCACTACTAGAGACCATTAGCGTATGATCGATGACCAAAAAAACAAGCTTGCTACCGCCACCCTGAATAGTTAGTACCTCTAGTAGCGAGGTACGAGTAGTGCTACGGCGTCGCCAGCAAAACACGACCATGAATACCGCGGCGGTGGTGTCGCTTGAGCGCCTTCGTACCGCCGCAGTACTACGAGCGCCGGGATGGTGGTGCCTAGTGCTGCTAGTACTTGTTGTGGGTTTGACTGAGTAGGTACTCGTACTGTAGTACCTACCTAGTACCCGCCGTGGTTTGCTTCCAAATACCTACTAATATATGAAGCAGCAGTGAAGTGGCACCTTTAAACGCGAGAATGCCACGAGCTATTGCCTCTACAGGCATAATGTCTCCAACCTGGGGAAATGCCCATAGCTGAAAAGTCATCGGCCACCACACGAGCGACAAACACTGTAATTTTGTACCGGAAATACGTACACCACCCGAATGGCTTCACAGCCCTGCAGGGACCAACACGCTGTGATCGTCGAACCCAAAGTCTTCGTCGTGCCATTCTGAATCGATATCTTCGCAACTGGGAAGCAGTGTCGATAGAGCTTTTCGATCATCCTTGTTTCGGGCCCTTAAGTAAACAGGTGGTAGAGTACTCCAACCGTTAGGGACGAAAATGTCCAGCGTCGGTTCCGCTTTTCTTTCACTGAGGTCACAAACTCGTGGAGCACACAAAATTAGGTCCTCGACCACAGAAACCACAAAACCCTAAAACACCAAATCACACACCATGACGGACGTCATTTCGGAAACTTGTACCCTCCCACTGACAAAAGACAAGAATGAAAGCCACCCGTTGTCAATTGTGATTGCCTTGAACAATACAGGCGTTTCATTGATGGAGGACGGCAAAATCAACAGAGCGATCTGTTGCTTCCAACAATCATTGAACTTGACTTGGGGTGAAATGGGTCAATCCAATTGCCTTCCTTCCGTTGAAATGGAAGAAGAGTGCGATCCTATTTGCTCTCACGCCATTTTGCCTACTCGGCTTCGGCTCTTGGCCCGCAAGAACACAAAACATGATTGTGGCGGCTACATCGACTGGACTGCATTGCGTCTCAAAGGTCCCACTCACTTCAGCGGCATCGACGCTTACTCTTTGGTTTCTTTTGTAACAACTTACAACTTGGCAATTTGCCATCACTTCCGAGGAGTCCTCAAGCCATGCAACTACGATATGAAGAAGTCGGTTCGCCTTTATGAATTGGCTCATGGTTTGCTCTCCCAACAAAGTGAACGCCACGAAGATCTTTGGATGTTGTTGACAATAGTTAACAACTTGAGTCGAGCATTGAGAAGAATGGGTGAGGAGAAGAGATCGACACTATGTTGTCGACGTGTCCTGGCTATCCTTGTCTACGTGAAAAACCATGAAGATTTGGACATGCCAGCTGGGCTCTATGACAGCTACCTTTCCAACGTGTGCCACTTGATTCTCACCTCTCAAACCGCGGCTGCCGCCTAGGAGAAGAAAAGAAAAAGAAAAACGGAGCCGTGCGGAGTTACCAACTAGAATAGACGACCCCATGACTACAGTTGCTATTATCTTGTACTAAAACCCAAGAATTTTTTGTCAAGTACTAGTACTAACTACCTGTAATTCTGGTGGCCCAATACTGGCAACCTTATTCTCCTGTAATGATTCGTTCATATTCCTATTAGCGTCAAAAGGGGAAGAAGTTGTTTTTGGAAACCCACCATGGTTGTTGTTGTGTTGTTGTTGTCGTTGTCGAACGGGGGGTTTGTTGATAGACCTGTCGGGTTTGGGTTGCGTGGAGCTGCGTGGTCTGGTGTTGCGGAGCGTTTTGGTAGGTACTGACGTTGTTGTCAGCTTTACCACGCCGTACCACACTCCATGAGTTTCTCGCAGTGCCGGGAGGAAAGAAGAGCGCGTGTGGCATTCGTGAAAACCATAAGAGGCTGTTTCATTTCATAACTGTACATACATGATGTGGGTGAAGGTGCTTATATACGTTCTCGTTGGGTAGCGTCGCCGATTCGCACTCTTGTAGAAATAAGGCATGCAGGCAACACAGTCTGTCGTCGCTTCGGATTTGCCGCTCATAACACCCATTGTAAAGTTGGTCTCCCTTGGAGCTACAGTACCTCTCCTTCACAATCCCTTCAACCTCAAGTTGCACCCTTGGGGAAAGTGTGGTCCCCCTTGGTGTGCATTTATAACACATCAACACTGCTGTGAAGGTGAAACAGGAATGGCACCATGAAGACGTCCGATGCGCCTTTGTTAGAAGTCATTCTACGATTCATTGACAACCGAAGCCTTTTGTCTCTTCCGGATCTCCTTTTCGATGTTGGTAGGAAATTGGTTTTCCCAGCCCTGGTAGCCCTCTTCTTGACAGGAACCTGTGTCTCCACGTTGAAAGCAACTTGGAAAGTCATTGTCCCCCCCAGTTTGCCGGTGCGCTATCGCGATGCCCGTAGACTATACAGTTCTGGCAACGTCACTCGGGCGCTCAAGGATTGGGCTCGACTTGAACAATACGGTCCGGCCTATCTGAGTCGAGCAACACACGCACTTTACGTCGATTTGGATCCATCTCAGGCCTTGGCGATTCTGCGCCAAGCCAAGGAGAAACGTGTGCGTATCCAATTGAATCAGGTCAAAATGATCCAGTTGGACGCTAAAGCAATTCAGGCAGGAAGCAATGTGACAATGATTGATTTCAACGCCCGACTTGCCAAACAGGAACATCTGGGGATTGCAACATTGTAGAAATGGGCGTTGGATTGGAATGTGTACACCTGTTGGAAACCACTTGGGAGAGAGCTACCGTACGTCTGTGAAGTTCTGCTGGATGGGGTTTGAAAATCATGCCTATATTTGCCGAGAAAGCAGCAGTTTTTCACACAAGTATATTCAGTTCTTCTATCAGATTGCCCCCCGTGACGTTTGTCAAGTGGTTGATATCCTGTATTGTTGCATCTGTAGAGATTCGAACAGAGTCTGTGCTGTTGGTTCCATCCGATCCTTGGTGGTGGAACATTCCTCTTGGCAAGGAATGATTTTGGCTACTTTGGATGGACACGACGGGTCTCTCTATGAGATAGTTCCAGTGGTGCAAACTATACTAGCAGTCAAGGATGCCTAGTTGAATCTCCAAGCCCATGCTTTTTGCAGGATTAAATTGTGGATCCCTTCGTAGAAAACTACCAATCTTAGTTCCCAAGACATCTTATTCTCTCACCCCAAACATAGAAAAGTAGCATGATACTCTGTCATGATTCTACAGCAGGACATCAACAATAATAGCAAATCAACCCTATATAGTTACCCTCCGTGTTCTTTATCACAAACTACAAATTGTAGTTGCAATTGCCGATCCAAAGACTGTCGACAGTAAGAACACTCCCAAATTCCAACGAAAGTATTGTATGCTATACCAACATGGAATCTTCCTGTAGCACCACTTGCGATTGGGCGGCTCCCTTTTGAAAGCTTTGTTTTTCCCACTCTCGTTGTGCCTTGCGTTCGGCCGATTTGGACATTTTGTTGACTGCATAGCCACCGGCCACACCACCCAAGGCCATGCCAACGGGAAAGACAGGAGCGAGAATCAATCCGCCCACCAAAGCGCCACTGGCTGCGCCGACGGCAGTTTTGGTGCCTCGCGTTTGTTTCCAATACTTGCGATGGGGATGGATGGCGTCGCTTCCCATTGGATTGCGGGATTGAGGAACTTGGATCATGTGAGTGTTTTGTGAGAAATGATCTCCGTGTTGCTGGTTATTGTTGTTGTTGTTGTTGTTGTTGTTGCTGTTGTGGCTGGTAGGCGTAACGGAATGTTGTTGTGGATAATGATCATGATTTTGTTCTTGGTTGGACAAGTGTGCCTGTTGTTGTGCACGAGCAATGGCCTGCTGTTGAGCCAAAACATGAGCAGGTACAGGATCATTGGCAAAGCCAGTATTGGCATTGGTAGGAGTGGATGTTGGCACGGGGTGTGACGGATCCCTGGAATATTGGAACATCATATCTTGGGGGGCGGGCGAGGTCATTGTGGCAGGCGTCATGGGCTCATGTGGGGGTGACATGGTTGGAACATTGATGACACTGGGAGGACCGGCATTGCTAGTGGGAGTGGTAGGGCCGTATCCAAAATCCTGATGAATTTGTTGCAAAGTGGGAGGAGGCGGAGCTCGCATCATCGCGGGCATGGTTGTGGTGGGGCCCATCGCGTCTTGGGGAGCATACGATCGATCGGGATGAGGAGGAGGGAGATTGGGAGACAATCCGTAACTGTCGTAGTAAGCTTGAGGAGGTACTTGTGCCATGGTGTCGGTGAGAATGTGGTCCAATCTGGATGTCGTGCAAGCAACGACCACAACCAGAATATCGGTATCGTTACAACCGCCCAAGAAAATGCTCTACCCGGTAGTCGTAGCTGCTGGAACGGCTACCAACGAGGAGCCAGAGTTCACACACAACAGCACGCTTGTGCACTTTTTTCGATTGCCATATGTATCGGAGTGTGCAGGCTTGTCACATATTACAAAATATCCACGACTGAGTCCAACGGGTCCACCTTGGACAGAATTAGTCTCTTGGAACTGGGTGCTTCTAGACCATGGTCACACAACTTCTGGCAACGGTTCAAGTGTTGTTGGGGCTTCTTGGAACCAAACTACCGGTAGTTGTTAGCAATACCATGAGTATTCCCCAAGACGAAGCTAACGATTCCCTTGTTGAAGATGAAATTCAAGAACATTCTACAGATAGTCATCCCAACCCACTCTCCGACCATAACCACAACACCTCTTGGTTCCAACAATTCCGTTCCAAATGTACCATGTTGGAAGTATCCGGCATGTGTGGAGATTTTGGTACTCTCTTCCCATTATTAATAGCGTTGACTCGAGAACGCCGTATCTATTTGGCACCCACCTTGTTTTGGACTGGCTGGGTCCACATGGTGACAGGTGTCTATTGGGATCTTCCCATGCCCTTGCAACCCATGCACATGATATCTGCACAAGCCTTGGCCCATTCCTTGGATATTCAGCAAGTCACGACGGCAGGGATAGGAATGGGTCTTTCCTTTTTTATGTTGCAATGTGGGGGGATTGAAACTTTGAATCGATGGATTCCCAAGAGCGTTCTAGGTGGATTGCAACTCGGAGTGGGTTGGAAGGTGGTCATGAAGGGGATACAAATGATTCGTGATTTAACATGGTGGGGTTCTATGGACTGTATAGTGGGAGCCATTCTTTTGACCTTGTTGGTGCTATATGGCCTCCGTTCCGACGCGAATATTTCGGGGTTCCGACACCTCCCTGTGGGTTTACTATTGTGCCTCGTTGGCTTGATCCTAGCGACAATTCAGCTGATCCTGTATCCATCCGCTGTGGAGTGGAAAGCAGAACCCCTCCTCGTCTATGCTCTCCAAGGCGTCACTTGGGACGATTGGAAAACTGGCTTTCTCAATGGTACTTTGCCACAATTGCCTTTGACAACCCTCAATTCCTGTTTAAGTGTTTGCTTGCTTGCACAAACATTGTTTCCAGAACAATCAAATCCGGTCTCAAGGAAATCAGTTTGCCGATCGATTGGTTGGATGAACACGTTGCTCTGCCCCTTTGGACTCATGCCACACTGCCATGGAGCAGGCGGCTTGGCTGGACAACACCGACTGGGTGCCACCTCTGGAGTCTCCATGGTACTACTTGGATTATTCAAGTTGGGTCTATCGCTGTTGGCAGCCCAAGGCTCTCTGCTGGCCTTGTTGGGTGCTCTTCCGGTATCCGTTCTTGGTATTTTATTGGCCTTGTCTGGACAGGAGTTGGCCATGACCGGAGTCAAAGCGGCACTCAGTGATCAGCATTCTACGGTGGGAATGTCACCAGAATCCACCCGCTGGAATCAAAACATGTTTATCGCGTTGGTAACAGCCGCGGTCATTGTTGCCACGGGCAAGGCCCATGTGGGAACTCTCTGTGGATGGGTAACGTACATGGTCTACGGATCCGGTGTACAAGATCTATGCTTCCCTGATGCTGGACTAGCCGAAGGTAGTAGACAGTCAGGGGATGTAGACGGTGTTGAGGAAGAGGTGACTGTAGATAGGGGAAGAGGAGTGTATAACCGTGTGGCAATGGAAACGACCACCGAGGAAGAGAATGATGGATTTGTCTAGAGAGAAGTTTTCCGCATTCGTAGACCCCCAAAAATTTGTTTCCCTTTCCAGTCCCACCACGGGCTTTTGGCTTTGTCTCGTTAGGACAAAGGAACTGCTTGGAAGGCTGGATGATGTCGTCAACATCCAATGCCGATCCATCACTCTCGAGTTAGTCGCCAACCAATTTGTGTTCTGTGGAATGGGCTACCAATGATGGCTGATGATAGACTTGGAATAAATGATCTTGTTTGTTTGGGTCGTCCATGCCAGTATTGAAATGAAAATGGGACGAACTTGTTGGTTCTATCGGAAGTAAAGCCTTTCGTGGAATGGAGCATCTTCCAGTGTATTGGAATAATATGGCTGCAATTTATTCGAAAGACTTGACATCCTCACCTGGATGGCAACTGCCTTTTTCAACCAGATCCACACAACATTGGACAACGAACAAGGCAGAAGCGAACAAAAAGTATCCCACAAAACGCATCGTTCTAATTTCTGGTATATTTACTGGAACAGCCTATCTTCGGTACGACAATCGTCAGCACCTCCCTTTACTTTCTGCAAAATCAGCAAACAAGGCACGGATCCCCGTCGATAGCTGAAGTGGCAACAAACTCATAATATTATGGAAACGATCCGCTTAGATGCTCTTGAATCCGAAGGAAGTGTAGAGGAACTCAATAGTCAAGAGTTGCAAAGTGGCTTGAGGAGCGAAACGAGCCCAGCTGTTGGGATAAGAGCAAGGAAATTGGAATGAGACAAATTGTCGAGGAGGAAAAGAGATCGGTGGAACCATACAAAATGCAAACTTACATAGGGATGAATCCACGCCACAAACTGGCAACACCGTCAGCCTTAACAGTCTTGGTAACACAGTCAAGGAAACCATCATAGATCTTCTTGTCGGTAGGCTGGTTCATCAAGTTGGTACGGACACGGTCGAAAGGGCTGACAGTACAGGTCATGAAGAATCCAGCAATGAAAGCACTGGCGAAAGAAGTTCGGATATCCTTTCGCTCCCATCCAGCTGTAGATTATCCAAAAAATAGAAGCCACAATGTGAGAAAGACGTTCGCACCAAAAAGGCATTATTCCGACCCCGACCAACAAATAAAAAATACGTACTAGCATTGGTCACGTATCCCTTGGAGATATCGTAGCATCCCATCTTGGTAGCGTTCAAAACGCAAGCACGCAAAACGTTGGCCTCAACTCCACGGTAGAATCCGTAGATTCCTTGGGATTTGTACATATCTGTAACAAGGGTCATAAGGGGGACGGCCTTGTCCTTGTTGGTTTGGGCCAAAGTCTTGAGGACATCGAAGGGGTTTCCGATGAAGGATCCAACACCACCAGTGATGGCTCCGGCCAAGAATTTCAAGTAGAAAGGAGCATCGGCTCCAGCTCCCATGGCATCACGGACGGGAGCGTAGGCACCCAACTTGACGGAAGTGTAGCTCAACTCACGTCCGAAAGCAAACGTCAATCCCTTCCAGAAAGCGGTGATTCCCTCCTTGGCGTAAGTCTCACTGATGGTGGCACCCAAGCCTCCTCCAGAAACTTGCATTCGGGTCTTGACAAGCTCCTGTCATGTTCCAAAAAAACATAAATCCAAAATGGCCGATGAGAAAATGGAAGCGAACGCAAATTCTTTGGCATCTTTGCCCAGTTTCGCAGAAACTTACGATAGGGTGAGTGAAGTTGACGGCGAAGGAAGCAGCACCTCCTCCAAGAGCCATAGACTCAAACAAGTTGGCCTTGCGAGGGGAAGTAGCGACAGTAAGAGACATGATGATCGAAAATGTGTTTTTTTCTGTTGTACTTCCAAGTAATGAGAACAGACGCAGGCGAAGAGATTTTTCCTTTTCAGGAGAATACGGGGAGCTCGTACCGCAGTGGGGGTGGTGGGATCTTCAGTCGGAAGATTGTGCGTTTTCATTGGAGCAAAGGCGCTTTGGATCTTGAAGTGACGGGGTCCATTTCGCGAACGGATGCCTTTTCGTCTACGTCACAGGCACCCTTTCCTGAGGAATGACCTCCTCCCATTGGTGGACTTCTGGAGAGTGCAGGCGATCGTAGCGCATGGACTGATTCGACTCCTTGTTCTTGCCAGTAAAATCGATCGACGTCGGCAGATGGCAATTTGGAGTTAACCAGTTTTTTTGTCCACGCGAAGGACGTGATTCTTTGACACGATCACTGTCTTATAGCATATAAAATGTACAATAGATTAGTAGAGCAACCAACGAAGTGACAAAGAAGGAGTGATAACAACATGCGAGAGTTGCTGTTAAACTGCAAAGATGTTCCCAACAAGATGATGTCAACAAAATTCTATGTACGGTACATGACTATGGAACCAGGAATACTCCTCCTGTGTGACACCACTCCGAGTCTGTCCGTTGTCGGTGGTGGTTCGCCCCCATTGCCGGAGCCTTCGTTTCCACTTCCCGACTTTCTGTCCACAACCTCCGACAGGCATTCCAAATTCTGCAAAAACTGTTTCGTCGTTGTCATTGATCAAGTGCACCATGTCAAGAAGTTTCCAGCAATTTCTCCTTCTGCTTCTCGCTCCTGTCTTTTGCAGGGCAGATCATGTCCTTCAACAAGTCCATGTGGTCACACGCCATGGTGCCCGAACGCAATTGGCAAAACATGCCGACACTTTGTTGGAGGAGGCAGGCGCCACCTTGACGCCTCTTGGTATTTCCCAACATTATGAATTGGGAGTTTGGCTACGACAAGTATACAACACGGAAGAGTTGTTGTTGGATACCTATGATTCTTCCATTGTTCGGTTGGAATCCAGTGCTTTGGATCGAACATTGAGTAGTGCCAATTCTCTCAGTTTGGGATTGTTCCCTTATGAAGCACAAGTCGGAGATCATGGAGAAGAATTGTTCCAAGATTTAGTTCCAGAACTTCCCAGTATCCCTGTATATTCCCGCGAGGCTTCCAACGATAGGTTTCTCCGAGCCTACTATAGCAACTGCCCCGCCTATACGGCCAAATTGCAAACGTTGTATGAATCCGATGAATGGAGAGCCCTGGAAGAACAAAGTGAGAGTGTGCTGTACGAGTTGGGGTCGCTTTTTCCTAATGAACCTGATACAGAAAAAATTCAATATGGAGCTGCCAGATTGAAGCATGCTTGGTCCTTTTACGATCGTGTCAAGGTTTCGTACGATGAGTGCTCCGAGAATATGTACACCTACAGCTGTGTCGCTTTAGGAGACGACGCCGCTGAGTTGGCATCCGCCGTTACCGAAGCACAATTGCAGAGTTTTACTGAGGTCATCGGGGCATCCGAACGACTCAAATTCAGCACCGCCACTGCGGGAAATTTGTTGGGCAGCCCATTGCTTTGGCGAATGCTTGATCGTGCCGACACCTTGGATGGCAAGTTTTTTCTTTATTCTTCCCATTTCCCTACCATGTTGAGCCTTCTTGCCACCCTAAATACTACACTGCCTACCGCTGAGCCTCTCCCTGACTATGCCAGTGCCATTATCATGGAAGTGTACCAAGACGAGGATGACCCGTCCGACAAGTCGATCCGCTTTTTGTACAAAATGGCTTCCAGCTCCTCGACCACTTATCTTCCCATGCATGGAGAATGTGAAGGAGTATACGATTCCAATGCAGCACCCGCGACGGTTGGATTTGGTGAGGAGAAAAGGCATTGTTCGCTGGTTGACTTCCTTGCTTGGGCAAAGGTCCATACGTTGACAACAGACAAGGCCTGGTGCAATGCTTGCGAGAACGAGTCAACCGATGTCTGCCTACAAATTGCTTTGGATTCGTCTGCCAGTGATAGCTCTCATGAAGAAGAGTTGTTGGACGACGACCGAGAAACGTCGTTGTTTGTCGGGACATTCTTTGGAGGCCTAGTCATAGGTATGGTTGTCATGGGATGTTTGATGCGGTGTATGAGACCACGACCCGAGTTTTTTCCCAAGGAACTCCACTTCGAGGATCACCCAGCCGAGGATGCTTCCGTTGTGGAATTGAACTAGGCGGTCACTTTCTTGGTGAGGAACATTTTCTATGATTTCGATAATATGAGCATAGGTTTTGATACAAGAACGAATCGGTATTCTCCCATTCATCATAGCTTTCAACCGGTGTATACCGCAGAGTATTCTTGCTAGTATCAGAGCAGTGAAACCGTTTACAATGGCAGTCATCAATCACGGCGGAGAAGACTCGTTGGTGGCAACAAGTTGAAGGGTCTACATGGGGTGTATGAATTTAGTAATTGTATGGACTACTGCTTCTGCCGAGAGTATCGAATTCTGCAGTACGTTGTAGCCCCCCAGCCATTTTGTCGAAACGCACGGAGGTGCTTCCAGAATCTCAATCCAACACAAACAAAACAGTATCAAATCCACCCCAGACCAAATCCTAGCGATAGAACGTGTATGGAGCGAAGACGCCGCAAAGACTTTTCTAGTTACTTGGAGGGAGGCGGTCCGCAAACAGACAACGGTTTGGTCAATTGATACCGGCGCAACTCGGGTGCCTCGTCCTCTAGTGGTGGCCATTTTCCTCCAGCCATGACACGTTCAACCTCCTTGATAGTGCGAGGACAGACAGTGAAGTTCACACAGCTATCCTCAGTGATGCATACAACATCTTCCAAACGGACACCTCCAGAACCCCGATACTTTTGCACAAGGTCGGGATCCAGATGCTTGGCAAAGATCGTATCCTTCAGAGCAGAGTCCAACAAGTGGTCAATGAAGTAACAACCAGGTTCCACAGTCACCGTCATGTTGGCTTGGAGAATACGTGCCGTTCTCAAACTCTTCAACCCGGGTTGAAGGATTCGTTCGGGATGACCAGGAAGGTAACCTCCAACATCATGTGTATCGATACCAATCAAATGCCCTAGACCATGAGGCATAAAGACTGCACCCAATCTCAATTCAACCAACTCTTCGACAGTCTTGTCACCCAAACGCACAATACCAGCTTGTGCCAGAGATGAAAGAATCACAGCTTCCGCCTTCTTGTGACAGTCTACCCACGAGACACCAGGCTTCAGCATATCGTAAACAGCCACCTGTGCATCCAGTACGGCCTGATAAATGGGTTTGTAGTCGTCAGAGAATTTTCCATTGGCTGGGTAGCTGCAAGTGATATCACTTGCATAACACTGGTACTCAGCTCCCATATCCATCAGACAAGTGTCTCCTTCACCGAGTTGCCTCGAATTGGGTTCTCCAGCATGTCCGTAGTGCAAGATTGCAGCATTGGGGCCACATCCACATATGCTTGTGTACGATTGCAACCGGCTGCCATAGTTGTAGTAGGTGTAATGCCGAAAGAGACTTTCGGACTGGAACTCCCACATTCCCACGGTGGTGTTGCGCATCACGTAGGCATGTGCAAATGACGTAACTTGAGAAACATGCTCCATTAGGTCCAACTCGAGTTGACTCTTGACAACTCGACATTCTGCTAGAATTGGAAAGAGCGTTGTGGTATCCACCAACTCGGTCAACTTGTCGTTGGCAAATGTTGGTGCCATGGAGTACATGATCCCCGAATCAGTGTTTTTGCCACTCATGAGCCAGATAGGACAAGGTTCCGCAGATTTGTCACCGAAAACAATGTCTTCGAGTTGTGACTCGAGTTCATCGGTGTAGTACACGGCATCGACATTGTAGATAGCTTTCCATTCTTCTGGCGTTCGAATGTGGCCCATTACGGTAGCATAGTCTGCTGGCAGCCTCGGAATGAACAAGATGGATGAATCCGCCGTGAGAACCACATCACAGTCAGGTTCCTTGACTCCTGTCAACCACCAGAAATAAGACTCCTGTCGAAAGACTGGCTCATGATCGGTGTCGAAGCGAGTTGGTGATGGACCTCCCTTCAAGACTACTACAGCCTTGGGATTAGACATTCTTGCCCTTAGCTTTGCCCTGTTTTCCTCAAACAATTTCAGAGGGACTTCATAGTTATTTCCTAGCGATAGAAAACCGGATGATACCATGATGGTGCGGCAGTACTCGTACAACAACCACAACAACAACAATGAAATTTAATTCGTTGTTGTTCGTTGTGCTGTTTTGGGTCGAAAGGGTCGGGTCCGTTTGACTTCTGAGACTCAAAATGCTTCAGTAAATTTGGAATAGGCCATTCTTTCTCTCTTCGTCCAGTCACCAATGAGTCATGTGACTATTATCCGCAGAACAGTACACGCAAAACAAGCATAGTACAGTACGTGGAAATTCGTACACTTCTCTGTACAAATGCACAAAATCAAAAGATTCTGCTGCCGCTCTCTGGGAACTGGGACCCAGCCAAAGCCCCTTCTTCTTTGCAGGATAGATCAGGGCATTGCTTTTAAGCAAAAGGCACTCTGAATGAAGTCCAGTTGGTCAAATGGAGCACGCGCCTGACACGGGCCAACACGCGCCACATTTGTGTGGAGCTGGTGACATCGTGACTGGGTCAGATTACGTGCAACTGCAGTTTGATGACATTTTGCACGCTCCAAGAGGTTAGATGACACGAAAAAAGACTTTCTCAGCAAATATTCTACTTATATGTATTCATCTTTATGGCCTTTCCGTACATATACAGAAAGGCCCTACCAAGAGAAGTCTCCGAGATCTAATTATGGTCAAGAGGCCCTATGGAGAAGGTGACTGTGGCGAATTTAGGAATGGAAGTTTGGAGCTTCGGGTGACAACAACCCGAAGTGTTCCTGCAATATTTCTCTCACAACTCCAATGGAAAGCACCAAAAGGAACACTCCTTGTATTACAACCTACTTGGCACCATGTCTCTTGACACTGATCAGTCTGCAAAGGCCTTTGGCCTGGTGATTGCTGCTGGAGCAGCAACTTCTATCGGAGCTGCCGTCGTTTTCTTCCCTTCATTGGTCAAGTTGGCGAACCACAAGACCCTCGCCGCCTCCATGGGTTTGGCGGCTGGTGTCATGCTCTATGTTAGTATGGTTGACATTTACCAAAAGTCTATCTCCGGATTTATGGATGCTGGTCATGAAGAAGGCAAGGCATTTATTCTCACAACGTTGTCTTTCTTCGGAGGAGTTGTGTTGATGAAGGTAGGTTGAGGAAGCGACGACATCTTGCTCCGTTGGGTCAGACACTCTCCAAGAACTAACGAGTACATCTTATTTTCAGATTCTTCATGAAGGAGTTTCCTTTCTATTGCACCTTGAGGTTCAGAATCAGGTGGTTCAAATGGAACAACCTGGAAGCGACAGCCTCGATCCATCTGAAAATCCCAAGACATCTGAACCCCTCTGTGGCAAAGAAGCCTTTCCTGCGTATGATGACGACAAGGACGCTGCTGAAGCTCTGAAGGATATCCATCGTATGGCTGCTGAGTTGACAACCGAGGCTGAAACTTCTGAAGAGACAGGCAATGTTGTTCAGAGGACCCAGGAGCAAAAGAAGCTTTTCGTCGTGGGGGCTGCCACTGCTGCGGCAATTGCCATCCACAATTTCCCAGAAGGTCTTGTGACATTTGTGGCCTACATTGAAGAACCAGCTGTTGGAATTGCCCTAGCCATCGGTATCGCCGTCCACAACATCCCTGAAGGTTTGTGTGTTGCTATGCCCATTTATTACGCCACTGGAGATCGTCTCAAAGCATTCTTGTGGGCTATCTTTTCTGGAGTCTCTGAACCTCTTGGTGCATTGCTTGGATGGCTCGTATTGAAAAGTTCCTTTTCTGGAAATGCTTATGGTATCATGTTCGGTTTGGTCGCAGGTATCATGGTCTTCATTTGCGTTGACGAGCTGCTCCCAACAGCGTACAAGCATGACCCTAGCTCTTCAGTCATTACTCCATCTTTGTTCACCGGCATGTTCATGTTGGCAGCATCGCTGATGCTGTTCAGTGTGTAAGTGTAAATGCGGGAGATGATGCACTTGACATCTATCCTAGCAAGACAAACTGTAAAGATGGGCATTGGTTGTTTCAACGTTCCACATTGTAGGCTTGTGCTATCGGTCGCGAATCCTTTTTTTAGTTTTTAGACACGACGTCGTTGTCGTCAGGACAGGTTCCATCACAGAATGCATGCTGCCATCAAATCCGTTGGCATATGGTACGAAACACCTTGCGGACGTTCTAACGTCGGTACGTGGCAACAACTCCGGGGAATGTGTGAAAGACTGCACCGCTTGCTTCAGGAATGCCAAACGCTTCCTACCATCCTCCTGAGATAGATTCACACTATTCAATTCATCATACAGCAGCAGCTGCGTTTGTTTGGGTATTGCGGCTTGTCACTCATCACTCACTTTTGTCGTCGCTTTCGATATTTCCGAGGCACTGTTGTTGTTGGGCACTTACAATTATATTTTAAGTGTTTTGCCCTCCCGTTTTATGGGAATCACACACCAAGTTTACATCCCGACTAGGTCTTTAAGTGTGCAGTTTGTGACAACAGTAAATGTCGAGTTCTGCTTCTACTAGTACTAGTAGTTAGTATTCACCCTGTCTCAGTTAAGGTGTCGTGACGTTTTTCCTAAATATACTGATGGATCGATCTCCGCGAAGTGCACAACAAGAACGCGGACATTCCATGTGGCGCAACAATACGAACCCTCACAAATCCGAAGTCTGATTGTTCAACACAATAACTGGTGCTGTGTTCAACTCCCTGTCTTCTTGCCAGGTCTCACTTTCTTGGCATTGGACCTTCTTGCAGAGCAACACTTGTAATCCTATACCATCATGTCTGTCGAAGGAGAGTTGTCGCGTCTATTGGACATCCGTTTTATTGATGCCCGTGAATTGACCACACTCGCTAAGATCGAGCTCGGTATCCACGGATATCCTTGTGCTGAAGGTCAGGAAATCATTCGTCAACGGGCTCTTGAGATTTTTGAGAGTCGATCAAAAGAAGACAAGCGAAAATTGCGACGTATGCATTCTGAATTGGAGACGGTCAAGTCGATGCACAGCTCTTCACAAGCCACGGAAGAAAACACAGACACTGGATCTGTCACCTCTTTCCAAGCAGACCCCGTGGAAATCGTCCCCGTTCCAACTGTGATGGTCAGTCCAACGCAAAAGATGAAGCAGAGGTTCCGACGAGCAATTTCTTTTTCATGAGAAGAACTATTCTGGCAAGGACAAGGAGAGGGCCCGCTGTCCTGAACTCATTTTCTCGTACCGCTACACGTGTCGATCTATTTGTTTCTAGGTCTATGTCTATAGTATTGTATGCAGCTATATCAGAGATTGTTTCGTCCTCTTGCCTGTCAATACCATCGTGTTGCTTCTAGGGATACAGTTTGTCGGTGGGCTGGAAAGCAAGCTTCAGGTTGCCCATGACAAAGCACTTCCATGGTCCGAAGGACAGCTGAGGTCCTGAAAATTCAGGTACTTCGGAAGTTCGTCGCCAAACATGCATGTCGTAGTACGTACGAATGAATCCGCAACGTACACTCATTGGTGCCTGGCGTTGAATCTAGCAAGCAGTGAGGTGGCGTGGAGACATTTAGGGCTAAGCGTGATGCAGTACTAATGCAATTTACTGGTTCCTTTTCGGAGCACTACATTTAAGCTTTGAGCAATTGTTCGAGGCCCTATTTTCGCCTTCAGCCTTGTGCAGCCGAGTCAAGGCTCATAGTATCAGTGGAAAGCATCTCTTTTCAACCTCAACCCGAAGCGTACTGACCACCAGGACACCACAAGCCTTCACAAAACACGAGCAACGTCGCTCGTCAATGGTGTGTAGGCGTCGTCCTCAACGGCGGTTGGCGAAACAAGAACTAGAGATCAAAACAAGAAGAGTGCAAATTCAGGGTGGTAGCACCTATCTCAAGTACGCCACCATCATTTTCCTAGTAACTTCGATCACAAGACTACGAAAGAGAACTGGGGCTTACTTTCGGAGTTACTACTCCAGACAGTCATACAGGTACACGATTTGACAAGATACATTTGGATTAAGATGTGCTTCACTCCGAAAATGTCAAGACCCAAAGTGTTGTTGTCGATGAGGTTGTTGTTTCAAAATGAGAACCGAACGCCTTGTGCTTGTGTGAATTCATCTTTGGGAGGTGGAACAGGGGCAGGTCCCCCACCAATCACTGATTGATCAAAATCAATGACACAGCCCGTCATCATTCCTGATTCTTCGGAAGCACAGTAGGCAATGCATCGAGCGACTTCTTGAGGGTCCAGAAGTCGTCCAAAAGGTTGTTGGCTTACAGCAATACGTTTCCATTCTGGTTCTCGATCCTCTTCAATGTTACCCTGTCCTTGCGCAGCTGCTTCTGTACTGCCTGTACTTTTTGTCGAATGATACAGTCGTTGCACATGATCCTCACCCGGTGAATCCATCCACCCAATAGCTAGAGAATTGACTCGAATGCGGGATCGCATGGCCGCATAGGCAAAGTGCTTGGTGGCTACGTTCAAAGCACCTTTGCTGATGGAATAGGACGCCAACATGGGCATGCTTCCATAACTGGCAGTACTGGAGATATTGACGATACTGCCATCTACACCATCGCGTTCCATGATTCGAATGGCATGTTGCATAAGAAAGAAGGGAGCTCGTGTATTGATGTTCATCATTTGATCGTATTGTTCTGGAGTGGTATCCCATAGGCTCCCTCGAGTAGTAGAACCTGCAGCATTGACTAGAACATGTAGCGTACCAAAATGATCATCTGCTGCTTGAATAATCCGCTGGCAATCCTCTAGATTGGCCAAGTTGGCTGGAACAAAGTGTGCTGTACATGTCTCAGTACACAAAGATTTTGCAACAGCCTCTCCTCGCTTCACGTTTCGGCCCGTGATGATGAGACCTCGAATTCCTCGTTCTTGGAACAAGCGAGCAGTAGCTTCACCGAGGCCTTGTGTACTCCCCGTGATCACGGCCACTTTGCCTTGTAAAGATAGTCGTCGATAGGTGGACAAGTCGGATTCCATCGTCAGTTGTTGTTGTTGTTGTTTCAACAAAGTAATCTCTTCCGCGACGTTCTCGTATCTTAGAGTGACGTCATACTGACATCAAATCATACCAAATGCGGTGCCCTACACCGGCATGGATTCCAAAATCATTTTCTCTCAGAACCCTGCGCAACGACGACTTCTTTGAAAACATGCAATTGTACATGGACTTTGAAGATCCCATTGTAGGAGCCCTTCCTCCTCTAGAAGATGTTCAGAATCTTTGTCGTGATCACTTCTTGAACCATCATTGCCGTAGAGGTCGCAATTGTCCCTTTCAGCATGTAGCACCTCCAGGATATTCGATGGAGGCGGTTCGAGCTTTCATTCCTTGTCCTTCGTTTCTTCGTGGACGGTGTACTGTGCGAAACTGTAATCTCTTCCACTGGACGCCTTGGCAGGAGCAATGGAAGAGTCAACGTGACTCCTCTAGCAGGATAAGTTCTTTTGGCACAGGTGAACGAAGTGAGTTAAGACCATTGTTCCTAGAACGGGAGGTACTAGGATCCCACAGAAATGACCTACAAGATCTATCATCACGCTTGGAAGAAGCCCCTTCAACAAGAATCGTGTCTGTCAAACCAGAACAACAACAAGAGAACCTAGCAAGAAACATCAGCAGTGTTGCTGAACCGAACAGTGCACCTCCTGCATCGCCACTTTTGACCTGTGGCATTTGTTTGGAGGAGTTCCCACCTCACGGCGCTCTGATTAATGATGCTTCGGCCAGACCCAGGCATCATAGATTCGGTCTGTTGAGTGACTGTAATCATTCATTCTGCTTCCAATGTTTGATGGATTGGAGGAATCCTTCTTTTCATCATCACGTCCCTCCTACCACCAGAATGGGGGACGATGACCAACGCATGGAAGGGCAAAAGTCTTGTCCTGTTTGTCGCAAACCTTCCCGGTATGTGATCCCTTCGACCGTCTTTCCTACTTCGGAGGAAGAGAAGATTGCAATTGTGACAAGACACAAGGAAGGAAAGGCCAAGATACCATGTCGCTACTTCAATGGAAAGCGCGGGTCGTGTCGTTTTGGATCCGACTGTCTGTACGCTCATCTCAATCAGCGAGGACATGATGTCAAAGCTTTGGGTCCTTCCAGAGAAGAGCTTCAGCAACGCCGTCGAAACAGACAAGCCAGACGTGCTGCGGTGGCGGAGGAAGAAGTCGTTCTGTCACTTTTGGAAATAGCAGAACTTCACTTGGTGCTTTCTCAAATCCGAGGCTTGATTGGAGAAGTGTACGATGACTATGAATGACTCTTGCGATACAACTTCGTGAACAGTTTTGTTAACACAATTTCATGACGACAGATCAGCAACGATGTACGCAATTGTCACTCTTCCATTGTCGCTTCATTTGCTTCAGTACACCACTGCTACCTTAGATAGTACACACGTCCTTTATTACTTGAGCCCAACTGAAAAAACGCCCCTTTTGTTGTTGAACAACTAGACATCTTTCGGGGGGGCGTACAAAGTAGCAAGACGTGAACATAACAAGCAGCACCACACAACTATTTCTTATTACTAGCACTAGTAGGTGAGAATTACAACCATTAAAAAATCATGCCGCCAACTTTGGTGTAGAATCCAGCAGGACCACTCAAGTCCCCAGGCGCAAGCTCAAATTGAACATGATGCAAGTTTCCATTTTTGAACACGTGCAAGGATTGCGGGCTTGACGTTTTTATCAAGCTCCAAGCTCAAACAATGATTTTAGTAAGGGGGGTACAGGCTTCTCATTTTGCGTCCGAAGACATGGGAGCGAAAACAGCATCCTTCATAATTTGGCGTATTTGACGATGCCCGGCTTCGGGTTGTCAATCCACAACGACACTCAAACTCCTATGATTGTCTGCAAACGGATCGCATGTGGATGATCCACTACGGTACATCACCGTCATCCACCTCCAGAAGTTGAATACGTAGAGTTCGGTTTCCACCTGAGGATTTCCTTCACAGGATGATCGCCTCCGTGCAATGATTACATTATTCTAATCTCTTCCAAAAGGCCATTTGTCTACTTCCATCTAGAAATAATAATGTTTGCTTCCAAGTCTCTTTCTCGTGGCCTCTTGGCTGCCCGTCGTGTTGGTGTCACTACCGCCAACAACAACAGCAAGGTTGCGATGTCACGCCGTACTTTCTTCAGCAACAACCACGGTGTGCCTGAAACTCAATTCACTCCTGCGGAAGATCTCATGCTGGACGGCACAGCTTGGTTTGTCGCCATTGCCATGTGCTTTCCTCCACAATTGTATGCCAAGCAATACCAAGAAGATGACGATCATCACAACAAACCATAGGTACGTTGGTTCCTTGCTTCATCGGTCGGTAGATGCTTTCGCGAAAATTTCCAGGTTCCCGTGTCGGTGGGTCTGCCTCTGCAGCCACTATTGACCTGTTCTGAGCCATATCCAATCGCGACAAAGGAATTTGGATTGGTTGTTGGGCGTTGGGTTCTTCCTGGCGTTTGTGACTTGTTGGTTGATCTTATCAGCCGGTCTCGGCACTCTTCCTACATCTTTTTCTAACACCTATTTCACTTGGTTTCCAGATATCCAGGGCTGGGCTTTGTGACATCATGTATCAGTATGTCTACCACTATTACATTCACCCACCCACATGTACACTATTAGGAAATGGAATCAGGAAACAACGAAAGGTAAGAGGTTGGATTGCACCTTGCTTGGTTGGTACGCAAGTGTTTGGTATGCTGGTTTAGGGAAATTGTGTACGGCGGTCTTCGTCCATGACGCGATTTCCTAGTATACCCGTTTGCAAGAGAAAGCTTGAATATTTGGCAATATTTTATAAGAGTCGCTCTAAATTACAAACCAAGACCGACCATGTCTTGTGTTTGTGACGAGGGCGACAACATCTTTTGTGCATCCATTGGAAACTGTGATTCTCACTGTGTGGCCTCGCCTTTCTTTGGACAGGAACAATGCTATCCTTTCGACGGAAGGAAACAATGCCCAAACGGAGGAGAGTATGGTGAGTGCAAGCGTGGCATCCCTAGCAATAGTGGAGACTGAAAAAGTCTCGGTGGCTTCTTTACGTAACCAACGACATGTTTCTCACATGTGAGTTTGTTCCTTTCTGCAGGTCTTGAATACTCTCCAAACAGTTGGCCTGTGCAATCTACAAAGTCTTGTTCAAGGACACTGTCAATGTAAGTCCACTTCTCGTCGTTGCGCTTGGCAAGTTCGCAAGACAGGTCATCCTACCCCATCACATGTTGGACATGGACGGGGATGTACCCATCTTTCCTTGCAAGAATATGTCCATTCGGTCAATTCTATCGGGACACTCCCAAGTGTTGCTTCACGGATGTTTGTTCTTTTGCACGTTGACAACAATTTTTCTCACAGTATGTGTTTTGGATTGTGCTCTGCAGGTAGAAATCAGATAGACTGTGGTCGTGTTTGGGACTCTTAAACTAAAAATTAGGATGAAAAACAAGAACAACGTAGGTTTGCCCACTCAAGGTTCTCACTTGCTCAATAGATGGGATTGTTTTGCAAAGCTGTTGGCCTACAACTGTCGAACACCGGCAATCACTTGATCCTTGTGAGTAGGACTGGCAGCGTCGTCTCCGTAGTAAATAGCGCACATTGCTTCGCAGAAGAGACGAGAACACATGGATCCTACTCCTCCCATGGCGTTCTTCAATGACAAAGTATCTCCATGAATGGTCATTTCAATTTCTGCACCCTGTTTCAAATCGACGGGCGGGCTCAATTTCTTGAACTCTTCCAAGCTATTTCAACAAGGATAGTGAGATGTTGTGTGGTTGGGGACCTGACAATCGAACAAATAGCAAGAAGCACTTACGTCTCCGGTTCTTTTCCTTGGAGATGGGGCTGGATGGCTTCGACAAGAGCGTCAGTGAACTTTTGAATGGCCAATCCACGGTTCATGACAATACGAATAGTCCGGGGGTAACTTGGATTTAGAAGAGCCTCTTGAATTTCCTCGTTGGATCCCTTCTTGACGCCCATCATGGCAACGGGATCCAAATAGGTTCCAACGGCATAAACCTTGACAAGTCCCCATTTGATACGGACTCCAGCACCGGCGAGGCTGAATCCATTGCACAATGGAGGAAAGGAAATACCAGTTGCCTTCTCCTTGATTGCACTGACCATATTGAGAGTATCTGCTGGAGTCAATTCTTTCCTTTCCGGATTTTGTGCCCTCTTGTCGATAGGTATCTTCGTTCAGTTTTCGACAAACGACAAATGGTTTGACGATCACATGCTCCCTACATCAAGCGCTTATTACACTTGCCATATGGAAGATGAGAAACAAAATGTGGTGGATCAACAGCTGGTTTGAGGGGCGTCACAACTGACAGCCAATCAGAATCGTTCATTTGAACCGAGACCCGTCTTACTACCTTCACTTCTGAAGGCCCACTAAACCACGCCCTGGGGAATCGAAGTTTGTCATGACATCATTCTACCTAGGACTGTTTTGAGGACGACAACAAACTCCTCTACTACTACCAGTATTATACTAATATCAGAAACTGGGCATGCTACAAATATCTTTTTCCTGAATGTATCAGCGCGGACTGTTTTCAAGCAGACGGATGGGGCTTTCGCCGTTGTTCCTCCCCATCCTGAAATAGTCCAAAAACTACCACACACTTCACTGTGACTTTCTTGTTGTTCAAGTGAAATCAGCATGACTTTCATGCTTCTACTAGCCCGTGCCAGCGTCTACAGAACCAACAATAGAGCAAAACAAGACGACGACTACGGTTGGATGTTCCACCTAGAACTAGTGTACTTTTCTCCTCTAGATAACCTTTTCACCGTGAGCTAACAACATCAAGATGTATAATTCCTTTTTCCATGAAAATTCACACAACCAACAACAAGTTGGCAGTGATTCCGGCTTATCATTTGTGAGTTTGCTTCCTTTTTCCAGAGCATGAATTCTTTTTGAACACGAGAGCATGGTTCCCGTTTCAATTTGCATCATTTTAGACATCATCAACGACAGAGCCGAAGGAACCACCGATTCTTATAAATAAACTCGCAAAATTTTTACAGGTCTTGAACTTGAATACGTTCGAAACAGCTCTTCTGTATTGTCAACAAGTCTCGTTCAAGTCCCCTGCCCGTACATTCTTGCTTTGCAAGTTCGCTGGACGGGTCAACATTCCCCATTACATATCCAAATGCCATGTCATCTACTCCTACCGACAATCCTTCCATGATAAACAAAGAATCAAATCAATAGGCTCCTATTTTCAATTCGTCACGAGGTAAGCTAGGGAGTGTTGGTGGGCCTACAACTTGCGAACACCAGCAATCACTTCATCCAAGTGGGAAGGACTGACAGCGTCGTCTCCGTAGTAAATATCGCACATGGCCTCACAAAAAAGACGGGAGTGGATGGATCCTACTCCTCCAACGGCGTTCTTGAACAACAAGGTATCTCCTCGAATGGTCATTTCAATCTCGGCACCCTCCACCAAATCGACGGGTGGGCTCAACTTTTTGAACTGTTCCAAGCTATTTCAACAGGGATGTGAGATGAATATGTAGTTGGATACCAAACAACATAGAGTTCATCATCAAAATCACTTACGTTTCAAGTTCTTGCCCCTTGAGGCGAGGCTGGATGGATTCCACAAGAGCGTCAGTGAACTTTTGAATGGCCAATCCACGGTTCATGACAATTCGAATAGTTCGGGGGTAAGTAGGATCCAAAAGAGCCTTCTTAATTTCCTCGTTGGATCCCTTCTTGACGCCCATCATGGCAACGGGATCCAAATAGGTTCCAACGGCATAAACCTTGACAAATCCCCATTTGACACGAACTCCAGTGCCGGCGAGGCTGAATCCATTGCACAATGGAGGAAAGAAAATGCCAGTGGCCTTTTCCTTGACTGGAGTGCCCATACTGAGAATGTCGCCGGACGTGGGAAGCCTGGCGGAGTTTTCAGTACGAGGACCATTGAGTCTTTTTTGGTCGACGACGATAACCAAGGTCACAAGGCCGACACCAGCGGCGGCATAAAGCATTTCTTTCCCTTCCGGCTTCTTGTCCCAATTTTTCTCCCCTTTCGATAGGTATCTTCGTCCAATCCTCTTGGACGAAGACGTCAAACGACGGAAGGTTTGGCGGCTACTGGCTCCAAACATCTTGCTGCAAAATGGTTCCTCCTCGGTGGTTCCAACAAAAGATTATGACAAAGTTTATTTTGTGGGGCGAACCGTCGCGGGGTTTTGGACGCAGAGGATCGGTAGTGGTTTGGGTAGCGTCACAGTTTTGGGCCAATCAGAATCGTTCATTTTGACATCTCAAACCGAACCGAGATCCCTCGAGGGTGTGATGCCTCCGGAAGTCTCTCACCTACTCGTACCATTCTCAGAATGCAAATTGTCATGACAACACATCACGAGGACGACGAACCCATGCATCTCTACCAGCACCTCATTTTGTTTGCTCCAAGAGAGAGTATTCTGGAAACCCAACTACAACTATGATGTTGCAAAAACTAACAGGGAAAGATAGGTATCATCATCTTACTACAAAGGATTCACAATCTACTATTGAATGGATTTCCCTTCCGGATTGGGGAATGGTATGGAAGGTTTGCAACATTGACGCAGCGTTTGGGCTTACACGGAGTCTAGTCCACAGCATGTTTGAGCTTCTTCACAGCCACATCGGGTGTCAGGGAAGTTGATACAGTCAGAGGAACAATCGCAGAAATCGAAGACTTCTTGGCCGTCGCAGAGGACAGTGTCCAAAGCATCGTCACCGGCATCCGCCGTGGGAGAAGCTGTGGCAAAGAAATCGTCAGTGGTATCATCCCCGGTAGTGTCATCATCCGTGGTATCATCAGTAGCAAAGAAGTCATCGTCGTCATCGACGAAATCATCGTCATCTCCGAGGAGAGCCTCTTCGAGCACAGTAAGCTCGTTGTCCGAGTACAAGACTCCATACATCACGAATCCATCTGTCTCAGACAAGAAGTCGAGGGAGCTGTCAGGAACAGGGATATTGGGATTAGAGGAGGTGTCCAAGAAGGCGGAGAATAGGAAGATCCATCCAGAAATTCCAGCAAACTCTCCCAATCCACTCGTCACGGTCAAAGTGGAAATCAAGGAGTCAGCATTGTCCTCGTTGACAACAGTTCCCTCTGCGGTCAAGGAAGCAACAACTTCGGACCCAAGCAAAGCCTCCATTGTCAACGTGCAGTAGGCAGTTCCAGCAAAGACGGCATCGTCACTGTCATCGGTACGAGTGCAGGATCCTTGAACCAAACCAATCAAGGCAGATGTGTTAACACCATCGAATTCCCAAATGGGGGTATCGACGTATGTGAAGACAGTTCCAGAGGCGTACTCATCGGGGTTTTCGGGGTCGACGTAGATGGGAGCATCTGTGTTTCGGGTGTCGATGAAACCTTGAATCTCGTAGACATTCTCCGAGGATGTACTCGTGGGCGAAGAAGTACCACTACTACAACGGAAAGAAATGAAAACATGTCAGTGTGCTCATCATCAGGATCTGAGGATATGTTTTGAATGTCCTTGTACTTACTCTGATGATGATTTGGAGCTCTTAGTTTTGGCACTCTTGGTCTTGGTACCCTTGGACTTGGTGCTCTTTCCTCCCTTGCTAGTGGGAGCCTTTGTTGACACAGTGGGAGATTTAGTAGACACACTTTTAGCAGCCTTGCCACTCTTGGTAGTGGCAGCGGTTGGTGCGGTGACATCACTGAAATAGTCATCGTCATAGTACGTGAAGTAGTCATCATTCCAATCATCGGTTTCTGTGTGGAGGTGTCGTAGATGTCCCCGGATCTGAGAATGAGGTTTGGACTCCTCACGTGCTTTTCGCTTTGAGAATTGCCTATTCCTTCCCTGGTATCGCTTGGCCAAGGAACGGGATGATTGTTTGTTTCGAGGAATGTAGACGGAAGGCTTCAAGAAGCCCGTTTGCATCATCTTTTCAATCCCATTCTTGGCATTCTCAGGAGTAATCACAGTATTTGCACTGGCCACAGAGCACAAGATGGTACCTAGTACAAGTTGTCCAAAGTTTTTCATGGTTCTGGTCAATGCTCAGTGTCAAGGAAATGCAAGAGACAGTTGAGGCAATATGCGGAGCGATCGTGGTGTTGCTATGAACCTAAACCTGGCGAATTGGATGGGAGCGTTGATGGTGCCGTTGAGAACAGCTTTCGGCTGTCTATTGTGTCAAGGATAGTGCGCTATGGATTGAATGCGTGCTCCTACATGGCAAAGCTGTGATCAAGTACCATGTTGATGTCATAGTGCAAGTGCATGTGCGCATCTCAGCACCGGAGGCGCACTGCGTCTCCGGATTTTTCAGGTCGCCCGGCGCAAACTCACGCACATGCCTGTCGCCGGGCGACTGCTGCTGCGCCACCCTTTTGATCAAAATCACGTTTTCGCATGGAACACCCGTCAGCATCTCGAGCATCCTCAAATGCAAACTACAGTTCCAGAAGTCTAGATAGATCCAACAACAAATTCTTCTATTTCATAGATACAATCACTTTTGTTCCTTCTCTACCCAAAAAACCCAAAGAAAAGTAGGTTCACATCAATGTACAAGTATGCTTCCACAAAATACGACGCGGGAAGATCTTGTTCAAATGAAGCTTCAAGGTCTGGAGGTGAGCTTACCAGGAACTCAGGATCTACAGGAGTCAAACGGATTTCTCCAACGGTACGGCGGTAAATAGAAGTACCTCCTGTAACAGCCAATACCCCAGTCTCGCCGATGCGGACCGGCCCCTCGGCATTCAACTGAATGACCCCGAGGACATCAAAAAAGTCGTACTCAAATTGGCAGTATGCCCGTCCAACATAGTTGTCCTCGTCAAGCTCATCGTGGGGATCCGTACGTGTACACTTCCCACTAACTGTGGCGAATTGGTCAGTTTCTTCGACATATCGTCCAGAGGTGGAGTTGGTGGAGTTGGTGCCGACAGCAAAGAGTGGTTCGTTGTTCCAAATGTACTTGGTACCAACATCGAACTCATCAGGGAGACTGGCATCGGGAACAATAGCTCCCTGCAAATTTCGAGCGTCTTGGAATGCTTCAAAGTACATCCATTGGTATACGGCTGCTCCAGAACCCCCCAAAAAGGAGTCGTCATCGTCAGCAGTGTCGTCGTCGCCCCACCAATCGTCATCGGCAGTGTCGTCGTCACCCCACCAGTCGTCGTCGCCCCACCAATCGTCATCATCGGCAGTGTCATCATCGTCAACTTCAACCTCAACAACCGTGTCATCATCGTCAAAACTGCCAGAAAAACAAAGTGAGGAAATTCTGATTTCGTGCCTTGATCAATGAAACAAGTCGTCAACTTACACGAAGTCGTCGTCGTCAGCTGCTCGGGTGCTAAGAAGTGAAGAAGTAGACAGCAACGCAGTAGTAGACGCTGTTGTTGCAGTTGCAGTGGAGGCCTTTGCCGACTTGCTTTTAGCTGTGGATGTGGTGTGAGTGCTTTCTAGAGCGCCTGCCTTGGTGGACTTGAGAACTCGGCGTTTGACGACATTGAGCGTCTTCGACCGAGACTTCTTTGGTCCATCCTTGAGAATGCTGAAGCGACCTTCGTCTACCATCTTCCGATAGAAGTCCATTTCATCCTTGGTGAAAGGGGTTTTATCCACCATATCTAGAGAACGCCTAGAAGCACGTTCATAGTTGTCGAAATCATGGTCGGCGGTCTTGGCTTGGCATCCCAAGAACAAGCTTGAGGCCAGCAAAGCAGAAACAAAAGTAGACTTCATCGTGCTAGCAAGGAGTTGTGAGGGAGAGAAAAGTATGTTTCCGCTGGGAACCCGAATGGGTTGCCTGCAATTTTCGGGAGAGGTGAGTGTTCGTGGCATCCTCGTCGGTTGAGGTGCACCTTGGACAAAAACTGCCTAAACACACTTTCATTCGATATCCAGATTCCCAAGCACTTCGTCTACCTTCGAGTGCGCGATGGCATATAATCCATCCCGGACTAATATCTCATCATGGACACTCCGGCGTACCCTGCTCGGGTTCTCACCAGCTACACACCTGAAACTGAAACTGAAACAGCTCTAGCGGTTGTACAGGTGGTAAGACAAGAGCTATTCCGGTGATAAACTGAAGAAATAGTACAAGATTGTATCATTGACGAAATATTATTGCACTCCTAGTTTTCGGTATTGTTTCAATCTCCATAGTATTCACGCACATACACACTCGGTGGGTTCCTTTTTTACACCCGCGAAGAGAGAGTGACAAACTCCTCATCCAAACTGAACTCTGCTTGGTGGAGGTAGCCCTGGGCATCTTCAAACAAATCCAAGCCAATGGAAAGAGACTCAACCAAAGGTGGATCTAGAGACTCGTCCAAGATGGCCGGACAGAACGAGACAACACCCGTGGCGGCTTGGAAGAGCGAGGTTCCTCCTGTAACAGCAAGAGATCCACATGGAACAAAGGCAAGATCGGTGTTGACAACAGGGCCTTGGGCAACAAAAATTCCCAAGGATTCTCCTGCTGTGGGATCGTAGACGGAGTATGAGAAGTGGCAGTATGCTTCAATGGTATTTTGCGGTGTTCCCGTGCGAGTGCAGTATCCATCGAGAAGAACCCACAATTCCACAGTTGAGATATCATCTCCCGATCCGACAGTCATTTCAATAATGTTATTGTCGATATCGTCAGGATGAGAAGTCCAGTTGTAGAAAGTGTAGGCAGTACCAATGGAGGTTGGATCGGGATCCGAGGGAACAGGGACAACGGTAGCAACAGCTGCAGGGGAAAAGAAGTTTCCACTGAGAGCAATGGTGGCACGAGTGGAACTGGTACTGTATATTGGAAATGACAAATGAGTTTACATGTTGAATCAGCACTTGGCACTGCAATGCTTGAGAATAATCACTTACGCATCATCAGTGTCATCGTCTGTCACTGTGCTGCTCTTGGAACTCTTGGGTGCCTTGGTTTTGGAAGACTTTGGAGATTTGGTCTTTGACGACTTGGCCCCTTTGCCTTTGCCCTTTGAGCTACTGGTAGGAGCAACAACATCGGCAGTGTCATCGTCATAATACGTGAAGTAATCATCATTCCAGTCATCCGTGGAAGTGTGCAGTTGACGTCCCTGTCTCCTGTAGTTGACAGCGTCCGCGACAGTAGCAGCCAAAGCCACCAAGATTCCACCTAGAAGCAGTTGTTTGTTGAGTGTCATGGTTGTCTTTGAGGAGGTGTAAAGTCACAAAGGCAATGTGTGGTGTATGCAAGTCTCAATGGCGGCGAAAGAATGGGTTGAGAGGGTGCAAGCGTTGGACACTGGACACCCATCCAAAGAATTTTGTGAGCGTTGTGGAGGTCGGAGGAGCTCATGAGGTATATGCTTATCCTCAGGGATTGATAGAAAGATGGGGTGCGCTGCGACATGGGTGCGCCTATTTTTGAAACACGAGTTGTCAGTGTCCCGCGAAAAAGATTGGTTGAGGTTCGAGCCAGACGGGTCAGTTTGAAAATTGTTCGACCGATGAAGGAAAGCCGAGCCGAGACGCAGCAACAAACAGCAGCAGCTACAGTTCAAGTAGTATTGCAACGACAATAAAAACTCTTGAGTTGTATTGTTTCTATCCAATTCAATCCAAGAAATCTGGTTTCAACCACCTAACAATGCCACCTATCAAATCAATACAAACGCCGCATCGTCGGACGCGCAAAGTGTCCAAACCCACGCCAAGCACCTCCACAAAATCTTCCATGTACCATTGGGGGGATGATGACGATGGCGACAAGGAGAATTCAAGCTTGTCGCGCAATACGTCGTCACAGCAACGAAAGAATCTATCTTCTCTATTTTCGGCTGAGGATGATTCTCTTGCATTTTCATCCGCTTCCAGCAAGGCAGACGAGCCTGTAATCTCAGACAATAGTTGTTGGACTCCAGTGCTTCAAGCGTTTCAACAAGCGTGTGATGATGTCGCAAAATCGCAAAAATTGGATTTGACTCTACTCCGATCTAAATTGGGGGAAACAATTGTTCGTGCTTCTTTAAACCCACGGGCTCTTCACGGCGTCCTGCTTGTGGAGGAACATGCTTCTACGATACAGAGTACATGTCGAAAACTCCTAAAGTTGGCGCCCACTGTTGCGACATCGTCGTCTCCTCAACGCCTCAAAGATATTCTGTTGGTTGTTGTGCACTGCTTGCGGGCATTGGGGATGCTAGCCAAACCAGAGTCGGTAGAACCGTTGTTGAAGCTTCTATACCATACCATTGCAAGTGCTTCTTGCGAAGCGGCCAAGAAAACTTCATCCTCATCGCATTTTGGTGCCATGGCGTTGTCTGGACTGGAAACCATGCAAACAGTATTGAAATCTTGTTTTTGTTTGACTTCACATAAGAAGGTAGTTGGGTTCAAGCAAAAGCCCCTCGATGGAAGCAAACGGCGAAGTGCTCGCCTTGTACCCGTCTGGAGTTCTCAAGCGACAGCATCTGCCAAGTTGACGTTTCGCCAAACAACGACGATGGTGCTCAAATCATTGCTGTCAGTTGTATCTCTCATTTTGGAAAAACCTTCCTTCCTGTTCGATTCTGATGTGACGTCCACATATGGCGTCTATGTATCCAAGAAGGATATTGCTGATTCCACACAGTGGGCCTTGGATCTGCTGACTGATTCCTATTCCCCTTGGTTGTCATTCGCAGCTCAGTCGGGGGATACTGAGACTCTGGGGGACTTGTCCAGTCATTGCCGATCCGCACATCGACTACTCTGGGAAACTGCATCTAAAATGCGTGACAGCAGATCCACTTCCCGACAGACAACTGAGTTAGAAGCTACCTGTTTGAATCTCCGGTGTTGTGCCATCGAGTTTCTTTTGCCGCATGAAGAATCTGATCACATTCTTTCCGAAGCGCATTGGGAAACGGCCTGTACTTACGCGTGGAAAGCCGCTACTGTCTTTGTCCAACAAACTGAAGCTACAGAACGCCCCGTGGAGTCTATGGAGGTGCAGAAGTTTTATGATCGCCTGAGAAGTCGTTTCTTGAAAACACGTCCTGTTTCCATGGTTTCCCTTTCTATGTCTTGGTTGGAGTTTTGTGTATACCAAGGGATTCACTGTGCCGTATCGCCAACAAGAACAAGCCATCCTGGTTTGCCATGGTGGCAGCTGGACGTTGACAGTGACGATGATGAGACCATTCTCCTTTCCTTCTTCTTGCTGTGTGCTAAGACCAATCATGAGCTTTCTACGGGAGGATCATCAGATGTATCCCAAGGTGACTTTCCAGATATGGAGTATGTCTCTCAACTCATTCAGGCAATGAATGGGTATATTCACGAAAATTGGATTCAACAGGTATCGGATGCACAAACGCGCCTATTCAAGTTGGTCTCCATGTTCACATTGCATCGATCAATTTTTCAAGCCCTCAAGGAAAGTGATGCCACCTGTTCGCCGTGGTTGTCGGTTGCATCAATGCTTCTCTACCATTGTGTGGCCCCGATTACAGTCCACATCAGCCAAAGCTCTGCTGGGACTCCAAAAGCAGCTTCGTTGTATGAGTCTACTGTGGAATGTTATATCCGACCACTGGCTGCATTTCAACGTCTTGCTGAAAGCTCTGGAATTCCTGACGAGTGTCAAAGGGGCGAAGACTATGCAAATTCGATAATGCATGATTTGTACATGGGTTTCTTTGCCGATCCAGTCTTGCCAGATATTCCAGACCAACTGCTGGAAAGAATAGCCAAATCGATCAGCTTGGTTGCCAGACAGCGGCTTGACCAATCCAACCCAGCAGGTTCTCTGATTCCCTCGTTTTATTCCATTTCTGTCTACCGCCATTTGTCGTCGGACCCATCCACTTTTCAAATATCTGTTCGCCTGACACATCTTGCTAGCGCCCTCCAGGAATGTGGGTTAGGACGCAAGTCTCTGCAAGTTCTCATGCATGTGATTTGCCAAGAAGCATCCATTTGCTACCGGTACTCTGATGAGGACGCAACCTGGGCAGAGCAAGAATTGTTCGAAACCTTGGCGGCTCGATGCAAAGATGTATTCTTACCAATGTCGACGGTGTCTCAGCCAACTACTCTTGCCAAGTCAGCCATTCGTCGATTACTTGCTTTGGATTCCAACTTTGACGATAAGTTTGGCTTAGATGATGATATGAGTACAGCATGGATGTCGTTGTGGGGCCAAGATGACGATCCTGGTCACTCTCTGTTCGATGTATTTTCAGCTCTTGTAGGGCAATGTACTTGCCATGAAGGAAATTTTGATGTTGAAATGACCACGCAGTTTGTGGTGATTCTGGCAGATATGCTAGTTGAGCTTGGAAGTAACATCGCGGGATTGGAATCTGTACCAGAGGGCACCATGCAGAATTTCTTGTCGTTATTCTATTTGTTCAAGGATACTTCTGAAAGACTACCCTTTCTGTCTCCTCGGGTTGAGGCGGCAATGTGTATCATGGCCTCCACTGCTTTGATTCCCATGTCGATGACCAGTTATCTACGTGGAGGTACTACTGCCGAAGCACCTCCCTGTGTCATCGAGTGTGCCAAGGACTTCTTAAATGACGCATACACATTGCTAAAAGATGGCGGGGAGAGTTTGTTGATTGTTGGGGTTGCACACTACACTGCACTGTTGCAAGCGGGAGCAACGGATGACACAGAATTCCTAGGTGTAGTCCAAACCGCTGTCATTTCGTACAAGAAATATGTGGAAGAGAATGATTCCGAGCGCCATTGCCTCCTCTGGCATCTCGTTCTTTTGCATTGCCGTTTTGCATCTAACTGGGACTCCATTCACAGCAAGCTTGTTATGCGATGGCTCGTGCAGTGCATCAATTGTGAAGGTGGACAAGATATTGCATGGTTCTACTCTTTTGTTGGTGAGGTTTTGCCAAATGTGGATATTCCGGTAGAAATGGAAATTGGCGAGTCGTGTGGTTGGGACGACACGAGTTTATTTGTTTCACTTGAAATGAAACTTGCAGCCATTCGTCGCAGGCTTCGGTTCTCAGAATTGATGTCTCTTCGTCGGGTTCATGAGGAGGCCAAACAAATCGCTGGGTTCATTGACGGGCTGCCTTCCCCAACAAATCAGAATCACTTGGAATTGCTACACTGGGTTTTGTCAAGTTCAGAACAAACTCTGGGAGAATGTTCTTTGGCCGCTGGAAACTATGCAGAAGCCCTTCAGCATTTCAAAGATGCCGGACGACATTGTTTGAATGCCACAAATCGCAAGCATCGCGTAGTTGGTGACTTCTGTTTTTGGGAACGAGTAGTCCGAAGCACCATGCCGGTAAGGGCGACTTTGCGGTATGCTGAAATGTTGCAGTTTCGTGTGCTGGTATACAGCAGAATGGGAGATCATCGAAAGGCAACAGCATATATGGGGTCTTTGGCCGATTTTCTGCGAGTGGAACTTCGACGTGTACAAGGAGACGAGGGGCCACATTTGTCGGATCTCTATTCGAATGTGAATTCAACAAGAAGAGCTGGGGATCTGCATCGTTTCAATGCTGAACTGCGATGTGCTTCTGTCCCCCTTGATATGATTGTCAATAACATCTCAAAGGAACATGACCTCAGGCAAGAACTGGCCGATCATGTGGACACCAATAGAAAAATGGAAGAATTATTGAATGCCATTTCAGGTACGTACTCGAAAATACACTGCTCATTTGCTACGTACTGTTGACAGCCTTGTTCTCATTCTATCCTTGACGTCACTTCAGTTGGGAATGTGATTTATGGAGATGCCACGAAATCGTCGTTCCAACAGGTGTATCGACACTACTACGAGATGGCTCGAAGTCTTTTCTCCGAGATAAGCCAGAGTGATCAAATGTGCAAGTTATCAGGGGACGGAATGTTGCAGCACAAGATGGCACTCCTTGAGTTTCGCTGCATGATCCAAGAGGGTTCCACCTCAACAGAGGAGTGGAAGCACACTTTTGATTCCACATGCGGAGCAATGTTTGCTTCCAAGAACCTAGACCCAGTTGACAAGAGTTGGCTCTACTATTATTCATCCCAAATTTGGATCCAGCAACTCCGTGAGCACGGAGTGCTTCAAAAGCTTTGGAGCGGCCTTTTTTCTGAGATTTCTGGTGACGACCTTCATGCTTTGGACACTGCAAAGTCCCATTTAAGAGCTGCACTTCAATCGTCGTTTCATGGAAGTGCAATCTTACGACGGAAGCTACTGCGATGTCTTGCTCTGGTGGCAGGGCCAGAGGAAGATGATATATCTTCGCTTTCGGCTGGTATTCTTGTTTTAGAATCGATTGCAGGCAGTGAAAACCTGGGCATCGCCAGTACAGAAGGCATCTTTGGAAGCCTCCATGAAGGGTTGAGAGGAAGCGAAGAAACAGGCCGAACTATTCGGAACTTCTTCAATCGCCTAGCAGAAGTGGTTCCATCCAGCTGGAAGATTGCTGCAAGTTGCATTGTACCTACAGGTGATATTCTACTGACCTCTATTGAATTTGGGAGTGGCTTGGGTTCATGGAGCGTAAGGACCACCTATTGTCCTGGAGAGAGTGGAAGTGCATACAACGACATTGTGTCTCCACTTGATGAAATGATACAAGCAAGTCAAGACCAACTCTCAGGCATGGATGAAACCGCAGTTTCTGAAAAGTTTGGAAGCGAAGCAGCGAAGCGAGATTGGTGGAGTAAGAGGCATGTGCTCGACGAGAATCTGCAAACTTTCTTGCAGCATATTGAAGATGTTTACTTCCATTCTCTCCATTGTTTTGGGAGCTCCAACGAGAGTATTTTCGGAGAACTAGACGAAGATGATATTCCTGTGGGTAGTTTACAATCCCGGTTTGATGAAGCTTTTGATCACCCTGACGTAACAAAAGAACACGAGAGTGAAGAGTCGTTGAAGAAGCTGACTGTCCCGAAGTTAAAAGAGCGGTTGGTGGAGGAATACGCAGTTTCAAGCGCTAATATTAAAAAACTGCGAAAACAGGAATTGATTGACCTGCTGCTACAAGAAATCGAGAAGAGCAAGATGCCACCGGTTGCTCCACCCCGCCAAGTCGGTTGCCTCCTCCTCATCTTGGATGAAAATCTCCATCGTGTTCCTTTTGAAGGTATGCCGTCACTATTTGGCAACACCGTCTGTCGAGTTCCTGGGTTGGCGTACGTCCTTGACACCATGTTGCGTCATACCTGCCCATCAGGTGAATTCCCCATGGTCGATCCAAGTTCGACTAGAGTTATTCTAGACCCAGAAAGAAATTTGGTTGCAACCAGGAAACGGCTATCTCCGGTTCTGGACTCTATTTCAGGCAAGCAGGGCTGGAGTTGGGATTCGGTGGTTGGTGAAATCCCGTCTCCCTCGTTCTTTGAGAATGGTCTGCAGCAAGAGAGTGGAATTCTGCTATATTTTGGGCATGGTGGAGCGCAAAACTGCTTCTCCCGTAAGCAAGTAGAGGCTCTTGTAGAAAAGTATCCAGACACTCTGCCATGTCGGTCTTCCTTGATCCTCATGGGATGCAGTAGCGGAAGATTGGTCTCCATAAACCGAAAACATTCCCGCACTTCGGAAGAGGTGCCACTCTATTATCAACCCGAGGGTATTGCCCTGACATATCTCGAGGCCGGTGCTCCTTGTGTTGTTGGGAATCTGTGGGATGTAACAGATCATGACATTGACCGTTTTTCCGAACGGCTGCTTAGGGGTTTTTATGAAGAAAACGATGAAGGAAGCTCCAGTTTGGCTGGTTGCGTGGCTTCCGCTCGGGATGCCTGCAAGTTGAAGTATATCGTGGGATGTGCTCCCGTTTGCTATGGTATCCCGGTGCAATTGTACAAACGAAAAGAGTAGAGAGAGTACTATTAATAGTGACTCATATAGAATGACGTACTATTCCATTAAACCTTCCTTTGTGCAACATAAAATTGGTTGTCAATGATAATCTTGTCGTGGTCCAGTTGAGCCATGTGGACTTCTTCATTCTTGACAACGTTGTAATCATGCAAATCCGAGGCCGACAGGTGGATCCACTTCCATTCGGCATGTGTCTCATTGAACAAGGTGATCCTTCCATAACCATAATAGCTGGCGTCACGCTTGATCAACCATGGTTCGGCGTCTTCCGACTTGAAAGGAGCATCGCACTGTCGGCCGCCTGCACCAACCGTAATATGGATGGGTCCGGTCTCAACAATCGTGTCATTATCGACATTGGCAGTTCGTTGGTAGGCATGAATGTGTCCTGTAAAGACGACATTGACGTGGTACTTGACAAACAGAGGTTCCAAATGTTCGCGGGCGGCAAAGATTTGGCTGTCATGGGGATGCAACGAGAAAGTATTGTAAAGAGGAACATGAATGGAAACGAAAACCCAAGGAGTGATATCTCGGTTGACACTCTTCAATACGGATTGGATCCATTCGTACTGTGTGGAGCCTGGCTCCATAGCGGAATAGGCATTCACAACAATGTGTTTGGATGGGCCATAATCGAACTCATAGTAGGCGTTTCCCCATTCGTAGGGCAAAGGATAAGGTGGGTTGTCCATGTTCAAAAGTCCAGGTGGGCCATCATAGGTTCCAAGTTCGGCAGGATGAACTTGTGGCATACGAAAGCGACTCTCGTAGGCTTGAAAGATCTCCTTTCCGTTCTCTTGTTTGTCAATGTCTATGAAGGAGAAGGCGCGAAGTGAGGAAACCCACCTACGGCAACAGATCTCGCAATCATATATCCCATTGTTATGAACGTACCGTGGTTTCCAATGGCCACTTGGAGCGGAATCTCCGAGAAGACACTGTAATCATCCAAGAAATCAAAAAAAGTATCCCATCGGCGATGATCATACTCCGTGTAGGCAATGTCACCCACCAAATGAACAGCATCAATACCATCCCTATTGTCCCGCATATGTTCCAAAGTTTCTTGTGAGTGAGGAAATTGCCCTAAATCTCCAATAATAGCAAAGATCGTCTTTGCATGTTGGGATTGTGGATCTAGCGGATTCTTGGGAAGCGGAGCCGTCTTGAAGGATCGCACCTTGTGTCCTTCCAGGCACTTCTTGTCGTGACCGTCATAAGGGGCAGGGCCCAAAGCTCGGCGGAGCCTCTTCTTGCGACGGAGTCCATCTTCTAGACCTTCTTCTAACTCTTGTTGGGCATAGATCACCTCATTTTCTGCGGTAAGGTTCTCTCCAATGTGTTGTGTGGGATGATCTCGAAGGGGTGTATCCTTCAAGGCTTGGATTCCCTCGGAACGATCTCCCAGAACCGCAACATAATAATAGGTGGTATCAGGCTCCAATCCATCCAAGGTGATGTGATGTTGAAAAGGAGCGTAATAGAATTGGTCTTCGTGATGATGCAACGTACTCACGTACGTGAGAGGAGTTTCTTGTTCTCCTACAAAACGATCCAAATCGTTTGGACTGGTGCCAAAATGGACACCACCAATGGGAGCTTCTACATCTGGAAGACTCCATTTGCTGGCCCAACTGATCGTCATGGACGTCGCGGGATCCTTGCCTACACTCAAGTGCAAGTGTTTCACGTTGCCGCGACAGTGTCTAGGTTCTACAGAGACTCCGTAGACTCCAACAACTGCCAGTAGTAACAGACCTAATGTCATTGTTTGCGATGTGACCGTCATGAGTGCTGTGTTTGTGCTAATCTCTACGGTCTCTCTGGTGGTTGCCACCCTCCTCGAGTATTGAGTGTTCTGAAGTGCTCCTTCGTTCCAGAAGTCTGCGGCTGCCTGTTGCGTGTGGTAGCGTGTCTCTCCTCGAAGGTCCGTGGTTTGTGTTGATTCCCGTTGCGTATAAAATGGTGGGAGGAGACAACCAAAATCGTGCTAACGAGAAAGTCGCATGTGACAAGCGTGTCCCTGGTTCTTTTTCTATGTACATTATTCGAAACGTGTGTCGTGTGACACTATAATTAGAGCTTTCCCTTTGCAAAGTGTGACATGGAAAACATACAAATTTGGTCAATGGTTAGCAGAAGTGGAGGGATTTGGGCGAATCCTACTGGGATCTCTCTTGTCGGTTGATGAATCTTCTCGACGAAAGATCAGAGTAAGAGTACTGGTACTAGTAATGATCAAAGCAGCAATGATACCTTAGTACAGTATCTACTAGAGGTATGGTACTGTCGGTATTTCTGGAGTAGTAG